>JASAMX010002835.1:0-12928 GCA_030248175.1 Microlaimidae sp. YZB2_3 | reverse complement strand
GATGGATCATTTAAATCCACAGGTCTTAGGATTGAATTGGTGTGTCCGGAGGTCTTCGGATCGATTTAGGATTGCAGAATCCTAAAGGTCGTCTCGACTGTAAGCGTCCTCTGTAGGACTCTTTGGGCTTCTCAAAGCCATTTTTCAAAAAGTTTTTTTTGAAGTCCCTTTCCCCACCTAATTTTTATTAATTTTGGTGTGGTGGATGTGTGTTTAGCGAATTGTGGTGCGATTAAGCCCTGTCCCTCGTCAATTTTATAATTTTTGATAATTTGTCACGGACGCGTGACAATTTGTCAAAGTTTTTGGTCTCTGTTGAATTTTATAATTTTGATAATTTGTCGTGGCCGCATGACAATTTATTAAAGTTTTGGATTTTGTTTTCTAGATTGGGCAAGCGTGAGCCGTGCGAGCCGGGTCTAGAAGAGACCGAAGGATCTTGCTGGTCAGGATACCGTGAGTTTGGCCAGCGCCACGTTGGAAGTGAGCAGTTCGCTCCTATTGTGGGTTTATCTTGTAAGTCTGCACATTTTGTGCTAAACTTTTTTGTAATTCACGTTAGTGACTTTTTATATTGGGTTCTTAAATTTTATTGAAATTTACTTGTTTAATAATTGCAAAACTATTAAACGATTGAAAACTACATTTTTTTGTATTTTTCTTTTCAGAGTGTGCACGTCGGCGGCGCTATCTTGCCGCAGGAGGACGGCACGGAATCTCCGGCGGGAAACGGAATAAGCGCGAAGCTTATTCTGTGGCGGTAAGTGGAAATTTTTGAAAATTCTTCCACTTTGCTTTTTAATTTATTAAAATTTTATTCTTTAAGTAAAATTTTATGATTATGTTAGATTTGCCGAAAAGTTTTATGAATGGAAATTTATAAAATCGTTTTGCTTTAGATTGATCTTGCCTGATCTGAAGCTCAGCGGTCGCCGGAAACCCCCCTTGTGTGAGGTGATTTCTGGTAAGTGGAAATATTGATTATTTTCACGTAAATTTTGACTTTCTTTTCTTTGCATTTCCATAAAGTAAAGTTAAGTTAAAGTTAGTAATTCTAGCTACATTTCTGTAGCTGCGGTCTGAAGGTATTTCGTGAACAAAGTCCTAATTTTTTGTTGTTTTGAGTGTGGACCTCGGACACCGCCTAACCCGTCTGGTGAGGAGACAAATGGATTTTTTTTTAGCTCCAAGATCCTAACGGTGAGTAGGAATATTTTTGAACGATTTCTTAAATATTTCTTTCTGTTTCTTTGCGTTTTTGTAAAGTAAATTGATATATATATTGTAATTTTTGTAAATTACTGATATTGTATTGGCATTTTTGAGTGAAACGAAATACTTATTTTGCCTGTTTTAGCTTTTGACCCCCTGGTGCCAGGACATCAAGATTTTTTTGAGAATATCACCAAAATGTCGGACTTAAATTTCCGCATAAATCCCCCCGGTTTCAGGCCCGTGGCTCTGACAGTTTTTGAGCATGATGCCTAAATATGCTTAATGTGTCCCCCATACAAAGGTTTTTAGCAAAAATCGTGAAATTGACCCCCTTTAACCTCTCGGGGTACCCGACCCAGGTAGGTTACCCCTAATAAATTATATATTTTTGAGCTCAAAAAAGTATGGGCAATCTGCAAAAAAATTTTCAGACGTAAAGCCCCATATGGTAAAAATGCCCGAAAAAAATCGACCGTAAATTTCGGCAATTTAGGGGTTAATCCCCCAAAATTTTTGAAAAATTTTTTTCAGGAGTTAGCCAAAAGTACAAGGAACTTAACGCGAGATATTTGCATATTGATCGCGGCTCGTTCAAAAGTTATAACACCGCAAACAAAATTTTTTTTGTCAACTTTTTTCCAGTATCGCTAAAAAAACAGAGAATAGTTTTGTGAAAAAAAATAAATACTTACCTTATACTTGCTTTTTAATAATAAGATTTACTTGTGCATTAAATAAAATGCAAAAAGTCTTATAATTTTGAAGAAAAAAAAATAGAAGGGAGCACAGAACAGTAGTTTTTTCATAAAAAAATTGATTTTACAGCGAGGGTCCTAATTATTTAGGGTCATACCATAATTTTCAGCAAAATAAATTTTTCACACATTTTCCGTTTGAACAAAAAATAAATTGGAATGCTAAACTACTTAATTATTATGGTGTACTAAATGCAAGTATAAATTCCAAAAAGTAATAACAAAAATAAATGACAATGTTTTTGGTGGGTTACTCATGTTAAATTAAAAGAGAAATAATGAAACAAAAAATAAGATTGACAACTTTTTGTAAAGAAAAAAAATTTTAAAAAGTCTACCGTCCGCGGGATTCGAACCCGTTACTTGCTCAGTGGTAGGCCGAATCACTACCACTGAACTATCGCAGCTACGATAACAGCTGCATAAAACAGACTTATAAATATTTTTTTTTAAATCGATAAGTGCGCTAATAAGGGCGCGACCTTATTAGGGCCATTGTGTGATAATAAAGGCGCGCCCTAATAATAGCTCTTACACGCCCTAGATAAGGGCACCCTTTTCAGAAACAGGGTCCTAATTAGCACATCCGAGTCTCTAATAAAAGTGCGCTCTTATTAGGGCGCGCCCTAATAAGAGCATTCTATGTGTCTGAGAAATATATATAGTCACATATTTTTCCTTTATTATTATGTTATATATTTTTCCCCTAAGCCTAAGCAAAAACTTGAATCTAACAACAAACAAAACATTTTTTTACATTTTTTTGCTTTACTATGCTCTAAGTTCCCATTTTTGCGGCTCAAACTTTTCAAAATTGTTTGGCGGCTCCAAATTCCTTTCTGAGGTTTCAAAAATCCTGTACCAGCTGACCTCCATGAAATGAAGTACTAAATCCACTATTAAAGAACAAAAGAATTAAAAATTTTGAGCAAAAATGGTTTTAAATTTAAGATTAATTCGTTTGTTTTATCAATTAGTTTAAAACTTTTTTTGATTTTAAACAAAAACTCTAATTTTTAATTTGCTTATGTTAACTATATTTTTATATTTTAGGAAAAAGCGGAGTTTAAAATAAATTCTGAGTCCCGATTTGATTTTAAAAAAACGCCCTAATCAGGGAAGAGCGCGGAGCGCTCTTTCCTTTATTTTTAAACTACCCTTGAAAAATGCTCTAAGAATAGAGCAGGAAAAAGGGGCAATTTTTCCTCGGGCGTATGTTTAGACTGAAAAGATGTGGACTAGTCTGAGATGGAGATTATGTGGACTATAGAACGTTTGCATTTAGTTTGGCCAGCTGCTCACTAAATAAAAATTTCTACCATATGATAATGATTTGTTTATACATTGATCTAATCACACAGCACTGTTGCATTTTTTTTTAGTTTGATGAAATGTAAATTGAAAAAAATCATACTCACAGCAATCTTTGACAAGCGCGAAATCGCCACTTTTTCAAATTTATAGTTGTTTCTTACACATACAAATATAACCTTCAAATTGAAAAAAGTGGCGATTTCGCGCTTGTCAAAGATTGCTGTGAGTATGATTTTTTCAATTGACATTTCATCAAACTAAAAAAATGCAACAGTGCTGTGTGATTAGATCAATGTATAAACAAATCATTATCATATGGTAGAAATTTTTATTTAGTGAGCAGCTGGCCAAACCAAATGCAAACTTTCTATAGTCCACATAATCTCCATCTCAGACTAGTCCACATCTTTTCTGTCTAAACATACGCTCAGGGAAAAATCGCCCCTTTTTCCTGCTCTATTCTTAGAGCATTTTTCAAAGCTAGTCTACACTTTTTTTGAATTAAATTAAATTAAAAAATAGCCTAATAAACTATAGTTTTAAGTGCGCAATGGCATATGTTTATAATCATTCCGGTGCCGAGATATATTTTTTTAAATGAAAAATAATAAGGAGAAGAAGATAAATTTAAATTACAAAATTTACCCACGTTGTTTAATTATAGTTAGTGCAGTGCAGTTGCGCTCCAGGCAAAGTTTATCTACGTTTAAATATAGTTGGCGCGATGCCGTGCGCCAATGATTGCAATTATAGTTTTTAAAGTAAAAATAATAATAATAATAAGAAGATGATGAACATGAATTACAAAAATTACTCACGTTCTCTAAGTATAGTTGGCGCTGTGCCGTGGGTTAAATTGCAGTGTGGCACTCCGCACCACCGATAATTACCGGCGCGTGGCGCTCCCGCGCCACCGACGCTTATTATTATTTTTTAATAAATAAAACTTTGAATTAATTTTGTCATCAGTAATGCAAGAATTAAAAAAAGTACTCTGTTGTTTTTGCCGTTTTCCGGGCGGTTGAAGCAGATGGCGCTGGGAACTGGTTCCGTTTCTGCCACCAATTAAAACCCGTCTGCTTTTTTTGTGCTGTTTCTTTGGGGGGATGTTGGTTGTCTGCTCTGTACAATCCTTATTGTTGCCAAAAGGCTGTTATTGTGCGGTTGGGATTTTTTATTTGTCTATTTTTCAAATTTTTTATTTTGATCAATAAATCGATAACAAGGACTCAAATGAAAAAAGTGCTTCCTAAAAAAGTTGCGTAATTCCTTCTTCTTTCTAATGAGCCCATGTTTATTTTTGATCAATCAGTAACGAATGAGGAATATCGCTTTTAAGGATGGAGCGTTGGAATAATAATAATAATAAGAAGAAGAAGAAGAAGAAGGTTATGAATTTCAAAATTTACCCACGTTCTCTAATAATGGTTGGCGCGGCGCCACGGGGCTAAATCGCCCCGTGGCGCTCCTGCGCCACCCATGATTGGTTAAGCCACTGCGCGGTTAACCGTTGTTGATGGCGCATGGTGAAAAAACAAGTGCCTAAATAGCTCCTTTGGCAATAAAAACTACATAAATTTTTGATAACCAGACAATTCTTTATGTTTTTCTGATAATAAAAACCTAAAAATTTTTCCGAAACATGTCTGGTTTTCATGCTAATTTGCTTAACTTTTAGACTTTCGTGTTTTTATTTTATTTTTATTTTTGGGGTCCCCCAAAAATTTTTTGCTGTAGTTAATATTCAAAGTAGATTTTTTGAACATAGATGCTAAATCGTGTACACACCTAAATTTTATTTTGATATTTGCTTTAATATTCCCAGTTAAATCTGTGCTCATGTGAAAAACGTCCAATTTTTTTTTTCTAAATTAGGTATTAGATATTAGCTAATACAGTGTTAAGACATTTCTGTCCCACCGATTTAACTCAATCATTAAGTATTTAGTAACTTTACAACGTTATAAACAATTTGTTTTTTTTGTTTTTGTTAATGCGGGCCGGCTACAGAATTTAAGCCCTGTCTTACCGTCCAAAAAACCTAGAAAATCAACACCGTTCTTTGGTTAATGTGATGATATTGAGTTTAGTTGAACTATGATACATAACTGACCAGAAGAACATTTGATTACTATAATTTTTTGGCTAAAAGCCCCACCCACATCGCGGGATTTGTGAGAAGTGTGGCCAATGTAACATGAGTAAACAAAAAAAATTTTTATTAGACTAAAATTATGAGAGGGGGATTTGACAGACAATGACATAATTTAATGTAAAGGAATGCCAATTATTTTAAAATGACAAAGAAGAATAAAAAAAAACCGAAAACAGTGCAAGGTAAAGGGTTGTAAAAGTGGAATATGTTTGTGCGGTTAGGAATACGATATGTTTGACATAAAGCTAAGCAAAATTTATGTATGTATATAGAGTGCCGTACTATAACGAGTTACATAGCGCCCACCAATTAAGATAGCGTGAAAATAAATGACACTCTGCACCGTGTTAATAAACAAAAAAAAATTAAAAATAAAACAAAGCGTTTGATCCGTCTTTTGTCCAGCTCTTCTGGCACATGGGTGGTTCCAAGAGCAACCAGGTCCATTGAGTTCACATACTGTAACGGTAGCGTTTTTTCGTTCACGGTCAAAAGTTACCCCAGGCTAACTTTTTTTACGTGCTTAAGACTGCGAGTGAAAAATCAATTTTACCTAGGTAAAAGTCGGGTTAAGTTTTTCCAATTGTTTTAAGAATAAGAATTTATCCAACTCGAGAGGTTGTTAAATATTTTCTCCGGTAGAATTAATTTAATAAAAAATAAAATAGGCGCATTGATTAAATTTTTTATTTTGCGCGAGGTGGTTTTGCGGCGCGAGAAAAAAATTTTAAAAAATTCATTGCAATCATTTTCTGTCCCATATGCGGCAGGTTTATTTATTTACAATATATATATTTTTTTATTTTCATTGAAATGGATTCATCGGGGTAAATATAAGGGTTTCTTCAGAATGCGACCCGAGGTTCACACCGGAGTGACAAGTCACAAGGCAACTTATTCCGTGCGTGTTTACATCGTCACACTGTCACTTGTCACTGCAGTGTAAACGCGTAGTCACTTGTCATTCGTGACTCGGCCTAATAGTCAAAGTATGGTTTATTTTAATTAACAACATAGATATACACGTTAACCCATTGCCGTGATCGCCTTTTTCTCGGTTACCACGGTGAAACCTTCGGTGGCAGTATCTGAGTCTACATTGAGATAAGTAAACTTCAGCGCAGTAAACTCTACGTATCACCTGGCCGTACCTATGCGGCACGTAACACTTTATGCGTGATTAGTGCAGAGTGAGCGGGCATATTGAAATGGTTAAAGCTCGCATGATAACAATTATGAAAAGAATATTACCACCTAGGTGTGTCCGAGGTGATACGTAGAGTTTACGGGTGTAAAGTTTACGCGCTACATTGGATAGACGAAATTACAACAACGGTGAAACGAAGGTTTCACCGTGGTAACCAGGAAAAAGGCGATCACATGAACGGGTTAATACAACGATTTGGAACCGATTATACAATCGTTATCTGGCAATATTTTAAAAGGTACGGGGTCTTTGGAGCCACAAGCAGGGAACTTGGAGCCATCGGAAATTTTTGGGAACTTGGAGCCACGAGCAATGGGAATTTAGAACTTTTAAGAAAAGTAGTTTGGGGTTAAATTTAGGCTTCGCTTAGGCTTAGGTAAACGTTTTAGCGATTTTTAGTTTTGGCTCCAAGTTCCCGAGTTACATCTCCGAGTTTCCAATTTTTGGCTCCAAGCTCCAGCTCCAAGTTCCCTCGGCTCCATTGACCTTAAATTATTTTAATCGTGATGAATATAACTGATGCCACACGAAACAAAAATACCAAGTTAAATAATCTTTAATGTGCGTTTTAACTAAAAAATTTGCTTATTTCGGTACCTGAGTCTTGAACGGAAGATTCTCCGTCGGAACTGCTGACCCCTGAGGAAGTGTTTCCGTGACTTTTGATACTGTTGGAAGTCTTCAAATTGTTTATTCGTCGAATCAGAGCGCAAATACAGCGATAGTAGAGGGTGCGAGACAGAGCATCCCTGCCCTGATTGGCCTAAAATGTCACGTGATATTAAGGGTACGAGACAAGGCGTCTCTGCCCTGATTGGCCTAAAATGTCACGTGATATTAAGAATGCGTGACAAGGGGTCCTTGCCCTGATTGACCTAAAATGTCACGTGATATTAAGGGTACGAGGCAGGGCGTCCCTCCCTAGATTGCCCTAAAATGTCACATGATATTGAGGTAAGGCGTCCGCCGATTGGCCTAAAATATCACATATCAAAGGGGTGAAGGGTCCTTGCCCCTGATTGGCCTAAAATGTCACGTGGTATTAAGGGTGGGTCCCTGCCCTGAGGCCCCAAAAAGGGACGAGGCAGGCGCCCTCCCAACCAAAACACCAAAAAAACAGACAAGGGGTTCTTGCCTTGATTGGCCTAAAATGCCAAGTGATATTAAAGGTGCGAGACAAGGGGTCCTTGCTCTGATTGGTCTAAAATGTCACGTGATAATAAGGGTGCGAAACAAGGGGTCCTTGCCCTGATAGGCCTTAAATGTCACGTGATAATAAGGGTGCGAAACAAGGGGTCCTTGCCCTGATAGGCCTTAAATGTCACGTGATATAAGGGTGCGAGACAGAGCATCCCTGCTTTGATTGGCCTAAAATGTCACGTGATATTTAAGAGTGCGAGACAAGGGGTCCTTGCCCTGATTGGCCTAAAATGTCACGTGATATTAAGGGTACAAGGCAAGGCGTCCCTGCCCTGATTGGCCTAAAATGTCACGTGATATTTAAGAGTGCAAGACAAGGGGTCCTTGCCCTGATTGGCCTAAAATGTCACGTGATATTAAGGGTGCGAGACAAGGCGTCCCTGCCCTAATTGGCCTAAAATGTCACGTGATGTTAAGGGTGCGAGGGTGGCCAGCGTGAAGAGCGAGGGAGTGCGCCCCGCCCCGATTGGGCGAAATGTCCGTGATATAGGTGCGAGACAAGGCGTCCCTGCCCTAATTGGCCTAAAATGTCACGTGATGTTAAGGGTGCGAGACAAGTCGTCCTTGCCCTGATTGGCGTAAAATGTCACGTGATATTAAGGGTGCGAGACAAGTCGCCCTTGCCCTGATTGGTCTAAAATGTTGCGTGATATTAAGGGTACGAGGCAAGGCGTCTTTGCCCTGATTGGCCTAAAATGTCACGTGATATTAAGAGTGCGTGACAAGGGGTCCTTGCCCTTATTGGCCTAAAACGTTACGTGTATTAAGGGTGCGAGACAAGGGGTACATGCCCTGATTGGCCTAAAATGTCACGTGATATTAAGGGTACGAGACAAGGCGTCCCTGCCTTGATTGGCCTAAAATGTCACGTAATATTAAGGGTGCGAGACAAGGCGTCCCTGACCTGATTGGTTTAAAATGTCACGTGATATTAAGGGTGCGAGAAAAGGGGTCCTTACCCTGATTGGCCCAAAATGTCACGTGATATTAAGGGTACGAGACAAGGCGTCTGCCCTTATTGGCCTAAAATGTCACGTGATATTAAGGGTACAAGGCAAGGCGTCCCTACCCTGATTGGCCTAAAATGTCACGTGATGTTAAGGGTGCGTGACAAGAGTCCTTGCCCTGATTGGCTTAAAATGTCACGTGATATTAAGGGTACGAGGCAAGGCGTTCCTGCCCTTATTGGCCTAAAATGTCACGTGATATTAAGGGTGCGTGACAAGGGGTCCTTGCCCTGATTGTCCTAAATCCGTGATAATGGAACGAGACAAGGCGTCCCTGACGATGGCCTAAAATTGTCCGTGATATTAAGGGTGCGTGACAAGGGGTCCTTGCCCTGATTGGCCTAAATTGTCACGTGATATTAAGGGTGTTTGACAAGGGGTCCTTGCCCTGATTGGCCTAAAATGTCACGTGATATTAAGGGTGCGAGAAAGCGGCGATGCCTAAAATGTCACGTGATATTGAGGGTACGAGGCAAGGCTTCCCTGCCCTGATTGGCCTAAAATTGTCACGTGATAAGGGTGTGTAGGGGTCCTTACCCTGATTGGCCCAAAATGTCACGTGATATGGTTTGTGAAGGGGTCCTTGCCCTGATTGGCCTAAAATGTAGTGATGTTAAGGGTGCGGAAGGGGGCCTAATGGAAAAGCACGGAATTAAGGGGATGGCAAGGCGTCTGCCCTTATTGGCCTAAAATGTCACGTGATATTAAGGGTGCGTGACAAGGGGTCCTTGCCCTGATTGTCCCAAAATGTCACGGGGGGGGTTGTGTTGGCTATGTTGATATTGGGTGCGAGAGTGTCTTGTCTTTGGTTGTTGCGTGATTTTGAGGTGATGGCTTCTTCCCTTTTGGCCCTGTCACTTGATTTTGCAGCTAAATCCCATAAAAACAGATAACAAATAAAAACTTATGTTTATATATAATGTATAACTTTTGTTGAACTTGTGGAATAAGCAACAAATTTTGAAAAATACACTGTGTGTTTTTTAAATTAAATTAGAAAAATATGCTTTTTGACTGCATCATCGCATTTATTTAGAGTATTTTTGGTCTAAAAATTTTAAACATATACCTGTTTAAACTAAAAAAAATCAAACGTAACAAGAAAAAAATAAAATCAACCTTTTTCTATCATTAAAAATAATCTTTAAATTTGTTTATAATTGAGTTTTTAAATGCTGGAACACAATGGTGCATAAAACTGTAAATTGTAGAAATGTTGATGGATTATAAATTTTTAACGTCTTTTAATATATATAATTTGTTGATTTTTATAGCAGTTTTTATTTGTTTTTTTTAATGTATTCTAATCACATTTTTCTGAATATTAATATAATTAACGATTATTGTAAGCCTATAAAATACCGTTTTCAGTATAGAAATACACACGCATAAAATCCAACCTTACCGAAAATAAGAAATAGCTTGCATTGCATCAGAAAAAATCATTAGTTCAGCAGTTCTTACTACGGCACAATAAGCTATAATTCCTATGAAATATAAGCGGATGTCATTCATTTTAAATTGTAAAAAACACCCAATTAACTACTAAATGAGTCACAGTCACGTGTGTTTTATACTGACTGCGGCTCATTTTGCCGTAGTGATGCAGTTTTCACTTACCTTTTCCGCTGTCAGTTTTTGGCGTACTTGTTGGCCTTTAACAATTTTCATTCTCGCGGTCAAAGCTTTATAAAGAGCGATTCCGGATAAACCCAATAAGGCCGCGACCGAATCCAACTCTAAATAACACCGAATCTAACTCTAAATAACACCGAATCTAACTCTAAATAACACCGAATCCAACTCTGACTAAATAACACCGAATCTAACTCTAAATAACAAAATAACGATGACTATAAAAAATTTTCAATGTTGGTATCCACTATTTCTTTACACCGTGTGTTTTTTTCGCGGGGATGTGGCTACTTAAAATATGGACGAAAAGGCTAAATTTTATAGTTTATGTCGGTAAAAATGCTATGATGTAAACAGAAAAAACCACCGACCACAAAGCGACTAAGGGAAAATTACAAAATTTAGCTTTGCTGTCCATATTTTTTAGAGAAGTCACATCCCCGCGAAGAAAACACACGCTATAGAGGAATAGTGGATATAACAAAGAAAAACGAAAGCAATGATCCTAATACATATGTATGCAGGTCTAAACACGAAACAAGCGTAAACATGCATACACAAACACACACAGGCAAGCACGCACACAAAGAATCTATACGAATCCAAGCATATGTTCAGAATTCCATGCATTTGATTTCTTACAGCTATGTACGGCTAAAATATGGACTTAATTAAGGGACACGTAAAAATTTCTTATTTTCTATTTGGTTAATTTTAAGATTTATTTTTTGCAAGCCTTAGTGGCATGTTTGTTTTTTTCTGTTCCCTTTTTTTCATTATATGTTTGCTGTTTTCTATTACTTACGCACGCACGCACACCCGCACCCAAACTCTTGAGAGAGTTATCAAAAATCTTTATGAACCCTAGCATATGTTTAGAATTCCAAGCATTTGATATCTTATCCCTATGGACCACTATAATATAGATTTACTTACGAATGCACTTATTTACCCATCACACACACTGTTGATAACGTTAAAAAATTTTACGTACGCTAACATATATAATATTTATTATCTATATTAAACTGTCTTTAATTGTTATATTTTGAAAACAAAATGTTTCTAAGTTTGTGACACTTGTTTCTATGTTGTAAGTGTTAAGCTTATTATCTCGGTGCGTTTTTCCAATCTTATTATATTCTTATATGGGCAAACACTAAATTCCACCGACTCCGACTCCGACTCCGCCTCAAATTTCTGCGAACTATATATTGATGTGCAGGTTAAGCTTAGGCTTAGGCTTAGAATAAAATTTGTATAACACTAAAAATTACGGTAGATTACGGTAGATTTTGGACGGAGTCGGAGTCGGTGGAATTTAGTGTTTGCCCTTATATGCACTAAATTTCATACGTCTATGGACTATTAAAATATGGACTTACCTCTCTGACCGTTAAGCTCCAAATCGTCCCCATCTTTATCTTCGAAAACGGAGTTGCCTAGTAGAAGAATGGCGGACAGGATTGGGGTGGTGAGGGGTTGGCCCTTATATGCACTAAATTTCATACATCTATGGACTATTAAAATATGGACTTACCTCTCTGACCGTTAAGCTCCAAATCGTCCCCATCTTTATCTTCGAAAACGGAGTTGCCTAGTAGAAGAATGGCGGACAGGATTCTGAGGACGTCGGAAAACGTTTGGACGGAGTCGGAGTCGGTGTAATTTAGTGTTTGCCCTTATATGCATTAAATTTCATACGTCTATGGACTATTAAAATATGGACTTACCTCTCTGACCGTTAAGCTCCAAATCGTCCGCATCTTTATCTTCGAAAACGGAGTTGCCCAGTAGAAGAATGGCGGACAGGATTCTGAGAACGTCGGAAAACGGAACCCCCAGGGTCGCGAGGGCCGACTTCCATTCCGCGAAACGCTCCCGAAGTTTTCGGTAATTGTCGCCGGCGATTTCCCCAGCGTTATCGCCGCCGTTGAGATAGGCGAAATCCGAGCTTTTGAGCTGGTTTAAGTGAAATTTGACTGAAAATAAAATTATTTATTTATTTATTTATTTATTTATTTATTTATTTATTTATTTATTTATTTATTTATTTATTTATTTATTTATTTATTTATTTATTTATTTATTTATTTATTTATTATTTATTCGCATATTGCCGGACACAGCTAAAGCATTTAAAAATGCACTGAAATAAGCTGGCCCTTTGTTAGTAAAACTAATCACTATTGTGAACAATATCTAACGGTAAACCCAACGTGGCTGCAGCAGTTGTTCGTTGAATAAAAAAATGTCCCCATTAAGTAACCACTCAAATCACGAGAATCTGACGTCACTTTATTAAGCAAACTCGGTATTAAATCGAATAATCTGTTTGGCTGATAAAGTGACGTCAGATTCTCGTGATTTGAATGGTTACTTAATGGGGGGCATTTTTTATCCAACGAACAACTGTTTCAGCCACGTTGGGTTTACCTAT
>JASAMX010002834.1:0-17182 GCA_030248175.1 Microlaimidae sp. YZB2_3 | reverse complement strand
ACACAACAGATTGTAAACTATTACAATATGCAATGTATAATAATGGTCCCAATTTAGAGCCTTGAGGCACCCCGCTTTTAACGGGTCTTTTTTGCGATAATGTATTTTCAACTTTGACTTTAAAAGTACGCTCAGAAAGATATGAATTAATATATGACAATAAGTTGTTACTGACACCAAACTCCTCGCCTAAACATTTTATTAGATTTTTATGAGGAACAGAGTCGAACGCTTTGGTAATATCAAAAAATACAGATACAACTTTTGAGGGCGTTCCATTTGCGCGACAAAACTCAAAACCATTGCAAATGTATTGTTCAAATATAATCAAAGCGTCCACAGTGCTACGACATTTTCTAAAACCAAATTGTATGATAGTAAGCAGAGGATCTAAAAAATTCTTAAGATTTCAATAATATGTGCTTCACATATTTTTGATACAACACTGGTTATAGAAATTGGCCTAAAATAGTTAGCAGATATGTCATTGAGCTTTTTTGGTACCGGTGTGATTACAGTCTTTTTCCATACTTTTGGAAATTTACATTCAACAATTGATCGGTTAATAAGCTTGGTCAAAGAGCTAGCTAAGTATGGCGCACAAATTTTTAAAATTTTAGGATGAAGCAAATCGGGACCGGGAGATGAATTTGAACGCAATTTTAGCAATTCCAAATAAACAAACTCTTCATAATATAAATAATCAGCAGGAGCGGGTTCATTTGGAATGGGAAATGCGTCAATATCTTCACGGTTCCAAAAGCTACAAAAAACTTTTGATAGCTCTTCTGCTTTTTCTGTATTACTGACTGCAAAGGTACCATCTGCTCTACAAAAAGAGGGCAAAGAGTCTTTATTATTCCCTCTAAGAAACTTAACCGTTTTCCAAAATTCGTCAATTGATTGTAGATAAGTATAAACTTAGCAAGTCATAATCTGCTTTAAAAAAATCAGGTATGTAGTTTTGAATCTTTTTTTGAGGACTGTCAAATGATTTAAGATTAATTTCAGATAAAACAGTGTCATAGTCTGATTGTGAAAAACTGTGCGCAACAGTGACATTATTCGAAATTTCTGTATAATTTGTGAACAAAAATCCAGATAATTATTCTCACGAGTTTGTTGTGAAACAAGCTTATACATACACAGTTCAATAAGAAACTCAAACCAATTATTTTCATTTTGCGTGTTTGAAGTTATTTTATGTGAAGACCAATCTACCCCTGGCAAATTGAAATCTCCAGTTAAAATAATGGTTCCTACAAAGTTTTCTGTTAAATTCCTGGGGTGGTATGCTGAAGGTTTAATCCCACTTAAAGTTAATCTGAGATTAGCGATTGTCGACACACAGTAAACATACTAGCAGTATCGATTATATAATCTAGTTTAACGAATTTAATCTGAGATTAGGTTTAATCTCAGAATAAATTGTAACTAACTTGAGATTAAACTGTTAATTTATGAAAATTTTTAAACGACATCCGGAGGTGGATTCAAAATTTGCGGGATTTTCCCGCTAATCTCGGATTAATGACGATTTAATCCGAGATTAATCCTATTAACTTCCTTAACCTAGATTATTTAATCAATACTGTTAGTATGTTTACTGTGTGTCGACAATCGCTAATCTCAGATTAATTTGAAGTCGGATTAAACCTTCAGCATACCACCCCAGATTAGCTCAAATATTAGATTGTCCTTTTTTGCTAGTACTAGGTTCTTTATAAATACCAATGAATCTCAGTTTAGATGGTTTCTGTAGAAAAATGCCAACCGCTCTAGTTCTATTGCATCATACTTTTCTTCCATTTCAACTTCAATTACTCTAAAAATATTTTTAATTAATAGAACTACTCCACCCCCTCGCCGCTGCTGTCGATCCCTTCGGTAAACATTAAATTCTCTATTTTTGATGATTATTTTGTTAGTAGTTATTTCAGTGAGCCATGTTTCACAAATAAAGCAGATATCAACAGCACCATAGATAAGGTCATCTCCTGAAATCAGAACATCAAGCTCGTCTAAGGAGTTAGCAAGGCTTCTTGCATTCATACACAAAATTTTTATACTAGGTATGAGCTTTAGTTTACTACATTGATAATTAAGTCGCATAATATCCTATTTTGAAACCTTTAGGGAAGTCTTGTGAGCGATGTCGAGCAAAAAGGGATCACCATCAGCAAAATACCGAAGCGAAACCTTTTTGTTCTGCTCTCTAAGCTCCTGAAGTTTGCCAAACAACTCCTTTTGACAGACTCGCTGTTCCTCATTCAGTGACGGCATTACATAAAATTTATCAAATTTAGTGACCTCCCTTAGTCGTCATCCTGAACGTACAGCTCTATTTCTGATGTACTTATTAATAACATTTATTTTCAGGAGCCTGGGCCGATCACCAGCTTTTCCAATACGAAAAAACTCATCTATATTCTGCTGAGTGACCTCTCCCGAATCGCCACTATCCAGAATCTTTAGTAACTCGGCCACATCATATATCACATCGACTTTTAGCTTCGCAATTTTATCGCAAAGATCCTAAACTTTCCACACAGAAGCGGCAAGGTATAGGAAAAGGAAGATTGGTATTGTGGATTGTGGTTGTGGTTTAAGCTCAAATTTTGGAGATTTTTACTTTCAGTATCAAAATAAAAACTTACGGCTCCAAGCTCTCCACTTTTATTTGCGAATTCGTTATTTTCATATTTCATATTTTCATATATCTTTGTATATGATGTAAATATTTTTGTACATTTTATTGTATTGTTTTTTGTGGTTTAACCATTTCTATTAATTATGGCATATCAGAAACATAATATAAATCGTATTTTGTGTTACCGTTTCGCAAAGCTTGGGGAACCACTTTTGTTTAACAAAATGTTAGTTTGACAGCGGTGGTCCTATTTATTCATTTTGAGATTCACTTTTTTTGGAAAAATAACTATTTAATAAAAGGCTATTTCGGTATTGCCAAAAAAATCGAAAAATCAATTACCTTTAGTCGTTTGTATAATAAATAAACGAGTACCTGAAAACTAAAATTAAAATTCGTAATATTTTTTATAAAAAAAAACTTAAAAACATTATTTTTCAAATTAACAATTATTTTTCATAAGCAGTCTGTGCAATATTAAGGTAATTATAAAAACCAAAATATTATATGGTATTTAAATATGTATATATGTATTTAAACGAACAACACAGTTGTTCTCAGAACATTATGATTTATTCTTTGGTATTTGTATTTTGTAATGTTATTATTTATTCGAGAAAAACATAAAAAGGCAACTCTTAAACATAATTTGGTCGCTTAGTGAAAGCGACAAAAACAATATAACAATCTATTGTATCTAATTTACGAATTTACTAGTAATAATATCACAATATACTGTACAGTTTGTTTAGTGTTTATTTTTGTAGTCTTTATATGAATTATTAGATTATGTATGAAGTGTATGGAGAGAATTGTTGTTAAATAAAAAGTAACAAATGATTTTATCACACAAAATTAATAGAAACCAAGAAAAGGAAAAAACCAACAATTTTACATCAATTTTTTTTTAAATTGTTTCATAAACTCTTCTTTCATAAACTTTCAGACGTTGATTCTAAAATAAGTTCTAAGGGGGGTTTCTGACCCTGGTTCTGAGTAAAGGCTGGTTCATACTTATGACAAAACGTTCTTTGGACAAAGTCCAAACGACAATTTTAGAAAAGCCAAAACGTCCTTTGGACAAGCCAAAACGTCTTTTGGACTTTTTCCTTTGGACGAAGTATGAATGCTACTAGAAATTTGTCCTTTAGACAAAGTCCAAAGGACAAAATCCAAAGGGAAAAGTCTAAAGGAAAAAAATATGAACACGTTATCCTTTGGATTTTGTTCTTTGGACTTTGTCCTTTGGACAAAATCCTTCGACAAAGTCCAAAGGACTTTTGTCCTTCGGACTTTGTCCAAAGGACGTTTTGTCATAAGTATGAACCAGCTTTAAGGGTTTTTTAGTGTAGAAAGAGGGTACAATGCATCGATTGACTTTTACTTTCCGGACCAAGATAACAACATACGGCTCCAAGCTCTACACTTTTATCTGCCGATTCGTTATTTTTAGCTTTAAGTTTAAATTTAGCTTTCCAGATAAAAGTAGAGAATTATAACTTGAGTTTTAGATAAGAAACCGTGAAGGGTCAAGTGAGAAATGGTAAATTTACAGTGCTTAAATTATAGTTATTAGTTAGGTATGCGTTTTTGAAAAGCGTACCTAAAAATTAATAAAAAAAAATCGTAAGAATTAAAATCGGTAGAAATTTTTTATAGAAAAATACATTATGCAATTAATCTTTCGCATCAATGCAAAGTTTTAAACTCAAAGAAAGAATTATAATTAAAAAATAAAAACACAAGCTTCTTTTTCTAACTATTTTGGTTGTTAGAACCGGTTGTCAGCGGAAAGGATCGGATTCGAGAACTGGTGTTGTGGCTTTTTTCCGGACCCACTGTGTTCTCGTCTTGTTCCATCAGGTGGTCGAATCCCACACCCACCAGACGATTCGCTTTCCGCCCCATCCGTCGCATCAACTCCAGTGAAACCTAAATCATTGAAATTTTACCATGTTACGTTTCGGAAAATGGACATTATCATCCTCAGACAATTGTAAAACTTAATAATTATGGGTAAAATACTTATAGCTTCCAACGTAGACGTATGGTTTATTTTTCGCTTTTATTATTTATTACCGATTATTAAATTCACGCAACGATTTAAAACGCCATTTCAACCTCTTTCGGCCGTTCGTCCGCGCCCGCCAAAAAAATATGTGCGCAGAAATTAATCTGTAAATTTTAGATAAAGTAAAATTGTCTTTTGGACAAACCAAAACGTCATTTGGGCAGTCCAAAGGATGTTCAAAAAGCAGTCCAACGTGTCCAAAATGCAAGTTGAAATATTTCAACTTGCGTTTTAGACACTTTTGACTGTCCTTTGGGCTGTCCAAAGGATGTTTTGGCTTGTCCAAAAGACTAATTTACTTTGTCTAAAATTGTCCTTTGGACGCTTTGAACGAAGAACAAAACAGCCTTAAGAATGTAAATGCATTCCCGATTCGGCAGCTTGCAGAAAAATTTAAACAGTGTGTCGAGACACGGTTTCTGCTGCCATTGTGTTAATTGGTCGATTTTGTGGACGGAAAACGATTCTGAGCTATTATTGGCGGTTACAAACGGGCGAAAATTGTATCTTTCGACAATTTTATCAATAGTACAACGCTACAAAAATTACATTAATTTTTGCAGATTATAATTTGTCAAATCGCGCACGCCAAAACGCCATATATTCATTAGCTACTTACTACATTATCTCCTATTGAACAAATTTTTTATCTGCGTGTGGAGATACTCTTAAGGCCGGTTCACACCAGAGTGGCAGTTTTTAGTTGATAGTGAACTAGCGCGTTTACATCATTACACTCTCATTGTTGCTGCGGTTTAAACTGTGTGCGCTAAGTGTTACCTATCAGCTGCCACTCCGGTGTGAACCGGCCCTTAGTATTTGCGAAGAAATGAGCCTTTAGGTTTAACTGTAGCATTTTGCTTTGAGTTAAATTTATATTTAAAAATTCTATAAATAAAATTCATAACATTACGCACTATCAGACCAACCAATAGATTTATGTGTAACTTGTTTAATTTTGTCTAATACATTTATAAACAACATTAAAGCAAAGTTAAAAGACACATATTTAGTCCATATCGACTTGAAAACGGGGCTCACTAAACACTTTTAGTTATAAATGCACATCATTTTCACTATTATAATAACAAAATAAACATACTTTGTGTGCAGTTTGTAAACTACTGTGCCATTCTTTTAATGATATATCATCCTAAATATTTTAAAATATTAAAATATTAATACTGGTTTAAATAGAGAAATATAAATAGAAAATCATGACAATTTTTTTGAAATTTTCGAGTTCATAAACATGAACATCTTTGAAAGTTCTACAATGCGATAATAATTCAATAATAAATCAAATAAAGAAGATGACTAAACTTTACCACAGTAGAAAGAGTGATCTGTGACTCTTTGTAACCATAGCCCTCTTTTAATTTGATAACAATGCAGTTTTCACCTTTTACTTGTAATATTCCTGAGCTTACGTTTTGAATGCTTTCCATTACTATGAGCTAAAATAAAATACTTAATAATTAAATTCTATATAAACTTAACGTAAACAATTGGATTAATAAAAATCTGCAATTGTAAATTTTGATATTTCCAATCCTAAATTGGTTCATAACGTTAATTTTTTACTTCAAACTTTAATTATTTAACAACAGAAAACGTAAAGATATATTTTGATTTGTTTGATTTTTGGTAGATTTTTTTTTTTTCTTTTTTTCTAAAAAATGTATAAACCTTTTTCATAATTTCCCAAAGTTAATTTAGTAATTGTACATTATTTTTATTAAAAATGTCATTAGCCAAGCCGCACACCATTTTGCTAAAATACGTCATATACCTAAATACATATATATATATATATATATATATATATATATATATATATTCATTATGTATTTTTCACAAAATATATACACTAAATAATGTTAATCAAAATAATGTATAACACTAATTAATTAAATAAAACGTTTACATTTTTACGTTCTGTTGTTAAATGATTAACTCAAAGTAAAAAATTAACGTTATGAACAATTTTAGGATTGAAAATATAAATTTACAATACAGATTTTTATTAATCCAATTGTTTACGTTAGTTTTATAAAATTTAATTATTAAGTATTTTATTTTAGCTCGTAGTAATGGAAAGCATTCAAAACGTAAGCTCAGGAATATTACAAGTAAAAGGTGAAAACTGCATTGTTAGCAAATTAAAAGAGGTGTATAGACATAGAAGAGTAGCAGATCACTCTTTCTACTGTGGTAAAGTTTAGTAGTATTCTGTATTTGATTTATTATGAATTATTATCGCATGTAGAACTTTCAAAGATGTTTGTTCATGTTTATGAACACGAAAATTTAAAAAAATTGTCGTGATTTTCTATTTATATTTCTCTATTTAAACCAGTATTTAATATTTTAATATTTTAAAATATTTAGGATAGATATATCATTAAAAGAGAAATGGCACAGTAGTTTACAAAGACTGCACACAAAGTATGTTTATTTTGTTATTATAATAGTGAAAATGATGTGCATTTATAACTAAAAGTGTTTAAGTGAGCCCCGATTTTTCAAGTCGATATGGACTAAATATGTGTCCTTTTTTAACTATTGCTTTAATGTTGTTTATTATAAATGTATTCAGACAAAATTAAACAAGTTACACATCAAATCTATTGGTTGGTATGATAGTGCTGCATAATGATTTATGAATTTTATTTATAGAATTTTTTAAATATAAATTTAACTCAAAGCAAAATGCTACAGTAAAATCTAAAGGATCATTTCTTTCGCAAATACTAAGGGCCGGTTCACACCGGAGTGGCAGCTGGTAGGTAACACTTCCAGCGCACACAGTTTAAACCGCAGCAACAGTGAGAGTGTAATGATGTAAACGCGCTAGTTCACTATTAACTAAAAACTGCCACTCTGGTGTGAACCAGCCTTCGGAGCTATCTCCACACGCAGATAAAAAATTTGTTCAATAGGAGATAAGTGTAGTAAGTAGCTAATGAATATATGGCGTTTTGGCATCGTCGCGATTTTGACAAAGAGTACTCAATCTGCAAAAATTGAAACATAAACTGATAGATTTTCTGTAGCGTCTGTATTATTGATAAAATTGTAGAAAGATACAATTTCTCGCCAGTTGGTAACCGCCAATAATTAGCTGCAGTAATCGATTCCGTCCACAAAATCGACCCAATTAACACAATGGCAGCAGAAAACGTGTCTCGACACACTGTTTACATTTTTTCTGCAAGCTGCCGAATCGGGAATGCATTTTACATTCTTAAGGCTGTTTCGTTCTTCGTTCGAAGCGTTCAAAGGAAAATTTTAGACAAAGTAAATTAGTCTTTTGGACAAGCCAAAACATCCTTTGGTCAGCCCAAAGGACAGTCCAAGTGTCTAAAACGCAAGTTGAAATATTTCAACTTGCATTTTGGACACGTTGGACTGCTTTTTGAACATCCTTTGGACTGCCCAAATGACGTTTTGGTTTGTCCAAAAGACAATTTTACTTTATCTAAAACTTACAGATTAATTTCTGCGCACATATTTTTTTGGCGGGCGCGGACGAACGGCCGAAAGAGGTTGAAATGGCGTTTTAAATCGTTGCGTGAATTTAATAATCGGTAATAAATAATAAAAGCGAAAAATAAACCATACGTCTACGTTGGCAGCTATAAGTATTTTACCCATAATTATTAAGTTTTACAATTGTCTGAGGATGATAATGTCCAATTTCCGAAACGTAACATGGTAAAATTTCAATGATTTAGGTTTCACTGGAGTTGATGCGACGGATGGGGCGGAAAGCGAATCGTCTGGTGGGTGTGGGATTCGACCATCTGATGGAACAAGACGAGAACACAGTGGGTCCGGAAAAAAGCCACAACACCAGTTCTCGAATCCGATCCTTTCCGCTGACAACCGGTTCTAACAACCAAAATAGTTAGAAAAAGAAGCTTGTGTTTTTTTTTTTTTAATTATAATTCTTTCTTTTGAGTTTAAAACTTTGCATTGATGCGAAAGATTAATCTGCATAATGTATTTTTCTATAAAAAATTTCTACCGATTTTAATTCTTACGATTTTTTTTTATTAATTTTTAGGTACGCTTTTCAAAAACGCATACCTAACTAATAACTTTAATTTAAGCACTGTAAATTTACCATTTCTCACTTGACCCTTCACGGTTTCTTATCTAAAACTCAAGTTATAATTCTCTACTTTTATCTGGAAAGCTAAATTTAAACTTAAAGCTAAAAATAACGAATTGGCAGATAAAAGTGTAGAGCTTGGAGCCGTATGTTGTTATCTTGGTCCGGAAAGTAAAAGTCAATCGATGCATTGTACCCTCTTTCTATACTAAAATACCCTTAAAGCTGGTTCATACTTATGACAAAACATCCTTTGAACAAAGTCCGAAGGACAAAAGTTTTTTGGACTTTGGCAAAGGATTTTGTCCAAAGGACAAAGTCCAAAGAACAAAATCCAAAGGATAACGTGTTCATATTTTTTTCCTTTAGACTTTTCCCTTTGGATTTTGTCCTTTGGACTTTGTCTAAAGGACAAATTTCAAGTAGCATTCATACTTCGTCCAAAGGAAAAAGTCCAAAGGACGTTTTGGCTTGTCCAAAAGACGTTTTGGCTTTTCTAAAATTGTCGTTTGGACTTTGTCCAAAGAACGTTTTGTCATAAGTATGAACCAGCCTTTACTCAGAACCATGGTCAGAAACCCCCCTCAGAACTTATTTTAGAATCAACGTCTGAAAGTTTATGAAAGAAGAGTTTATGAAACAATTTAAAAAAAATTGATGTAAAATTGTTGGTTTTTTCCTTTTCTTGGTTTCTATTAATTTTGTGTGATAAAATCATTTGTTACTTTTTATTTAACAACAATTCTCTCCATACACTTCATACATAATCTAATAATTCATATAAAGACTACAAAAATAAACACTAAAACAAACTGTACAGTATATTGTGATATTATTACTAGCAAATTCGTAAATTAGATACAATAGATTGTTATATTGTTTTTGTCGCTTTCACTAAGCGACCAAATTATGTTTAAGAGTTGCCTTTTTATGTTTTTCTCGAATAAATAATAACATTACAAAATACAAATACCAAAGAATAAATCATAATGTTCTGAGAACAACTGTGTTGTTCGTTTAAATACATATATACATATTTAAATACCATATAATATTTTGGTTTTTAAAATTACCTTAATATTGCACAGACTGCTTATGAAAAATAATTGTTAATTTGCAAAATAATGTTTTTAAGTTTTTTTTTATAAAAAATATTACGAATTTTAATTTTAGTTTTCAGGTACTCGTTTATTTATTATACAAACGACTAAAGGTAATTGATTTTTCGATTTTTTTGGCAATACCGAAATAGCCTTTTATTAAATAGTTATTTTTCCAAAAAAAGTGAATCTCAAAATGAATAAATAGGACCACCGCTGTCAAACTAACATTTTGTTAAACAAAAGTGTTTCCCCAAGCTTTACGAAACGGTAACACAAAATACAATTTATATTATGTTTCTGATATGCCATAATTAATAGAAATGGTTTAATTAATAGAAATGTATTAATGTTAGTTTTTTATCTATTTATTTTTTTTTATTTTTTTTTCAAACTGTTTTCCAATTATTTGTTTACCCATCATAGCAATCTTAGTAATGTTAGTTAAGGGTTGCCGTTTGTGTTGTGTTTTTGATGGAGTCCGGAATCCTTTCAGAAACATAATGCTGGCGGCTTTTTTTGTATTTTCATGGTTGGTTGGTGTGATGGGTGGGCATGTTACTTGTTTTTTATGTTATTATAATTATATTTATATTTATATTTATATGTGATTAAATAGGTAGATACAAGTCTAAGTGCAGTATTTTTACTAGCTTTTGTGTCTTTCCTGTCATTGTATTTAGATGACAAAATAAAAATTGATTGATTGATTGATTGATTGATTGAATCAACTGGAAAATTTTATTTGAGGAATGTGGCACAGTGAAAAATATATGGCAGAGATTCAAGGATATTTTGTTGTTAGGAATCAATAGACATGTCCCTGGAAAAAAATTATTTACAAACAAGAAAAAAATTGTACAATATCCAATACATATAAGAAAACTACAAAATCAAAAAAAAACTTTGGCATAAGCGTAATATTGATAAAAAATCAAGATCAGAGTACAAAAAATTTGCAAAGTATACAAAAATAAAGTTAGAGATTTTAACACTAATAAAGAAACAAAAATTTTAAATTCAGGGGGTTTAAACAATTTTTATAAATTTGTTAATAGTAAAATTAAAGCAAAACAAACTATTCCACCAATTAAAAAAGATGATGGGACATTTGTAACTGAAGATTTTGAAAAAGTTGAACTTTTTGGAAATTATTTTGCTTCTGTTTTTACTGATGATGATAATACCTTGCCAAATTTTAATCCACCAAGTATTGAGAAGTTGGACAACATGGTATTTACCACAAAAAAGGTATTTAAAGCCCTAAAAAAGCTCCAAAACAAATTGTCTCAAACACCTGACTGTTTTCCAGCTTACTTTTTAAACGCTTCGCTAAAGTTATTGTTGAACCTTTGGCAATAATCTTTCAGATGTCTTTTGATTTTGGAGAATTACCACTTGATTGGAAAACAGCTTTATTAAACTTACTGTTTAAAAAAGGCACCAAAAGCCTAAAAGAAAATTATCGTTCAATTACACTTACATCTTTTTCTTGTAAACTAATGGAACAGCTTGTCAAAGAAGAACTTTTTGTCTTTTTCTATATCATTTTTTCAAGGTTTCAACATGGTTTTAAGGCAAAAAGTTCTACAATAACACAGCTGTTGGAAACTTTTAATGAGTGGACGCAGCCACTAAAAGATAAACTTCTAATTGATCTAATTTATTTGGACTTTTCCAAGGCCTTTCACACAGTGTCACATCAAAAATTGTTATATAAGCTAGAAAAATATGGTGTTTGTGGTAAATTTTTAAAATGGATAAAAGAAATTTTAGTTGGGCGGGAAATTAAAGTTGTAATTAGTGACTCAGTATCCAAATCATTTTCTGTAAAAAGTTCAGTTCCTCAGGGTTCTGTTTTGGGTCCATTTCTTTTTTATATTTATATTAATGATATTGTTGATTGTGTTAAGTACTCACAAATTAGACTCTTTGCAGATGATATAAAGTTGTTTGCAAATTAATCTAAAGATTACCACATTCAAAACTTAAGACTTCAAAAAGATTTAGATAGAATACACAGCTGGTCACAAGACTGGCATTTGCAATTATCAGATCATAAAAGTGAAGTTCTTCATATTTGAAATCATAGCAAAGAGTTAATTTGTCAATGTAAGGTTGGTAATATCGTACTTGCAACTACAGAATTGGTGCGTGACTTAGGTGTTTATAAATCCCATGATATGAAATTCTCTAAACACTGTGAAATCACAGCAAAAAATCTATGAGAGTAACATCACTAATTTTTAGAACATTCAATTGAAAGTCTAGAAAAAATTTTCTCACTGCATATAAGTCCTATGTTAGACAAATTCTGGAGTACGCTAGTGCAGTTTGGAACCTTTATTTACAAAAAGATATAAACATTTTGGAAAAAGTGCAACAAAATTTCACTAGGCGGTTGTTTTATAAATGCAAGTTGTTACCTGTTAGTTATGAACAAAGAATGGATTACCTAGGCTTAGAAAAAATAAAAGACCGAAAAGACAAAATTGATTTATATGAGTGCTTTAAAATTATACATAGCTTAAACAATTTGCAAGCCAATGATTTTTTAAAGTTTAACTTGCAACCCACCCGTGGTCATCCCTTTAAATTGGCTATTGAAGATAGCCGAGTTCATGTAAGAAAGTTTTCTTTTGCAAATAGGGTGGTTACACCTTAGAACAATCTATTCCCATCTCAAGTTACTGTCGATTCTTTGGATGCATTCAAGAAAAGTCTTAAAACTGGCTTAAATAAGCGCGATTTATGAGCCTTTGTCATTTTAGATAGCTATGCTCGTTGATATTTTGTTTGAATTGTATTTTATGTTGGCGGCAATTAAGTCGAAATTTTGATGTTGTTGATGGAAGAAAAAAAAGAAGGAAAAAGAGAAGAAAAAAAAAAGAAAAATGAAGTGATGTAACAGTAGAATTAAACTATGCATAGACTATGTATGGTATAGTATTAATTCTGTTATTTGATCATTCGAAAAGATAAGAGTACGAAACGGCATGGCGGGGTGTGTATTTTAATCAAAAAAGAACTGTGAAATGTGATGAAAAATTCTATTTTATTGAAAGTATTGCCGTTGATATTTTGGGATCAAACAGAGTTATTTGTAAATATCCCCCGACTAACTTTATAAACCGCGAATCTGAAATTTTATACGTAAAATCTTTTATTGGAAGTCAACTCGCATGTTTGCAATCTCCTCGCTATAAATTGGAAGATTCCTGAAGTTTTAAATAATTATTATGTTCATAATATATTTTTCGATTTAGTATTTGTAAATGGTTTATCCTTATTTAATGATTTTACAACACATGAAAGTGGAAATTAAATTGACTTATTATTGACTTAATATATGAATACTTGAAATAAGGCAAACTTAACAGGAGATTTAAAAAATTCGGAACCTTTGTCCTGCAGCTGTGACCACACTTTTATTGAATCTCGAATTATTTTTACCGTTTCTTGAAAACCTTTGATACCGCGTTACTATTGTGATTTTAAATCAGCTGATTATTTAAGTATCAACAACGAGCTTGAAACCATAAAAGGGGCCGATCTTATACAAAATTTTACATCTATTGAAAATTTATATCAAGGTTTTTTGGAAATTAATCATAATTTAATTCAAAATTTTCTTTCTTTAAGGCGTATTAAACATAAAAAATTAATTATCCAAAGCATATTTTAGTTTTAAAAAAACGTAAACGATCTTTGCACCAAATTTGTAAACGATATAATACTTCAAAAGCAGTTTTGGAAAAATGCGATAAAATGTACAAAGAAGCTTTGAGATTTTATCATGATAAAATTGAAAAAGATAAAATTGAAAGTGGAGACAGAAACAGCTTCTATAAATATGCAAACAAAAAAATTATCCTCAAAAAATTTTGAAATAAGTGGTCTCAAAACAGAAAACGGTTCAACTGCAAATGACGCCATTGAAAAATGTAATATATTTAATAGGTATTATAGCGGTGTTTTTACAACTGACAATAATATTATGCCTGACTTTCCAAAAAAATTTAATTGTAATGAAGGCATTTTTTCCATTAAATTTTCTGTAGCCCTAGTGGAAAAAATGCGAAATCTTCCTTCAAAAAAATCTCATACTCCTGATGGAATTCCATCAGTTTATTTTAAAAATGTAGCTTTTCAAATTTGTTGTCCCTTAGTGAAAAATTTTGAATTGTCTATGCAATATAGTGTCATACCTTCTTGGTGGAAACAAGCACTTGTTCAACCGGTTTATAAAAAAGGAGCATCGTGTCTCAAAGAAAATTATCGTCCTATATTTCTAACTTATATATGTTGCAAAATATGAAGAGTATTGTTTGTGACGCATTAAGTAAATATTTACTTGATAAAAAATTAATAAGCCCGCAGCAGTATGGATTTTTAAAACGTAAATTTGTAGAATTTCAACGACTTAGCACTTTTTCTGACTGGGTCGAAGCTCTTGACAATAAAAATTTAGTTGACGTGATGTATATTGATTTTGCAAAAGCCGTTGACTCAGTAAGCCACCAAAAATTGCTAAAAAAGTTGTCTGCCTATAGAATAAAATATGCTTTTTTCCCTTTGTAAGCTATAAAACTCGCATAATTAAAATAAATTTACAAATTCTTGAAAGTAGACGCACAACAGATGACTTAATCCTGTGTTACAACCAAATAAATAACCTTCTTGATGTTGATATTAATAAATTTCTTTTAATTGATAAAACATTTAAAACACGCTAAAATGGCTTAAAATTAAATTTAATTTAGATCTAACCAAAAACTTTTTTACAAATCGTATTATAAACATTTGGAATAAACTCCCAGCTGAAATTCTTTAGCTCCCTCACTCCGTAGTTTTAGATCAAACTAAAAAGATAAACAACTCCTAAAAATAAAAATATTTTAGATAAACAACTCCTAAAAAGATTTTTTATCTCAAATTTTCTTGTGACAATTTTTTTTCTTTTTGTGTATTTAATCTATAGCATTTATATTATTGTATTAGGCAAATATGCTATTTTTCTTACTGTTATATGACGTATAACGTATAATGTATGCCGTATTAGTGTTATACGACGTAACCTCTGCAACAATAAACTATAACTTTATAATTTTGTAAATAAATGAAAACAAATAAAATGTAGTAGTTACACTATTATTTTGATAAACTTTCTGTGTCTATAATGTAATATTCAGCGTCTGAATTTTGAATAGGATGGTAATCCAAATTGTTGAAATGCCTGCAATCTCTTGTACTTTGAAGCCATACAATAGACCAGCAGTCTAAATGGTACTACAATGAAAAAATATAATATAACAAAAAATGTGCAACGATATAAAAAGTGGCGACAGGGTATGCTATTATAATGGCATACCTTTAAAATAAGTAAATAAAATATTATAATAGCACTCTTCTTAGAGTTATGTTATTATAATATTATACTAGCTTTGAAAAATGCTCCAAGAGTAGAACAAGAAAAGGGGCGATTTTTCCCTGGGCGTATGTTTAGACAGAAAAGATGTGGACTAGTCTGAGACGGACATTATGTATACTATAGGAAATTTGCATTTGGTTTGGGCAGCTGCTCACTGAATAAAAATTCTACCATATGATAATGATTTGTTTATACATTGATCTAATCACACAGCACTGTTGCATTTTTTTAGTCTGATGAAATGTCAATTGAAAAATCATACTCACAGCAATCTTTGACAAGCGCGAAATCGCCCCTTTTTCAATTAGAAGGCTATAATTGTATGCGTAGGAAACAAATATAAATTTGAATAAGTGGCGATTTCTCGCTTGTCACCGTGTGGTGCTCCCGTGCCACCGATAATCTATTTATAATATAATAAAAATAAGAAAAATAATAATAAGAAGAAGATGAGTTTAAATTACAAAATTTACCCACGTTGTTTAGTTAGAGCGGTGCAGTGACACTCCAGACAAAGTTTACCTACGCTCACTAAATATAGTTGGCGCGATGGCGTGCGCCAATGATTGCAATTATAATTTTTAAAACAAAATAATAATTAGAAGAAGAGGATGAAATGAATTACAAAATTTACGCACGTTCTCTTAGTATAGTTGGCCCGGTGCCGTGGGCTAAATTCTATTGTCGCACCTCTGCACCACCGATGATTGGAATTGTATTTTTTAAAATATAATAAGAAGAAGAAGAAAAAGATGATAAACATAAATTACAAAATTTACCAGGTGCTCTAGTTATAGTTGTCACGGTGCTGTGGGGCTAAACCTCCGCGTGGCGTTCCCGCGCCACCGATGCTTATTATTATTATTTTTTAAAGCTTTGAATTAATTTTGTCATCAGTAATGCAAGAGATTAAAAAAAGTAGTTTGTTGTTTTCGCCGTTTTCCGCGCGGTTCGAGTAGATGACGCTCGGAACTGGTTCGTTTTCCGCGACTAATTAAAACCGAGCACCGTCTTCTGTTTCTTTGTGCCGTTTTTATGAGGGGCTGTTCGTTTTCTGTTCTGTAGTATCTTTATTGTTGCCAAAAGGCGGTTGGAGTTTTTATTTGTCTATTTTTTCAATTTTTTATTTAGATCAATAAATCGATAACAAGGACCTAAATGAAAAAAAAAGTGCTTTCTAAGAAAGTTGCATAATTATTCTTCTTTCCAATGAGCCCATGTTTATTTTTGATCAATCAGTAACGAATGAGGAATATCGCTTTTAAGGATTGAGCGTTGGAATAATAATAATAATAATAAAAGGTTCTGAACTTCAAAATTTACCCACGTTCTCTAATTATAGTTGGCGCGGGGTTAATCGCCCCGTGGCGCTCCCGCGACCCATTATTGTTTACAATGCGCATGAATTAAAATGTATTTTTGTTGATTCCCGCACATTTAGATGGCGCGTGACTTAGCCTATTTTAAATATATGACATTGTATTAGCATAAACCGTTGCCATTTTTATGCATGAATGAATGAATGGGTTCCCTCACACTTTGTAACCACGCCGAACCGATTAAATGAAATATCATTGGAAAGTCCAGAGTTGGTCCGATAGCTTGGGCATGTCGTAGGGGAGTAAAAATATAAAAAAACTCTACATAGATATCTTTACGCTGCACAACGCTTTTTTACCGAAAGGAACTTTGATAAAAGACAAAGACACACATCTGATGAATTTTGGAAACTTAAAAATTTTTGTCTTTAATTTGGCTTAAACTTATTGGTAACACTTATTAGTGAAATAGCCAAAATATAACGTTTTTTGGT
>JASAMX010002833.1:0-10975 GCA_030248175.1 Microlaimidae sp. YZB2_3 | reverse complement strand
TAGGAAAATGAGTTAGGTTCATTGGAACCAAGGGCACTTAGAGCTGGAACTTGGAGTCGAAAGGAGAAACTTGAGCCGGAAATGGGGAACTTGGAGATGAATTAGTGAAGTCGCTAAAACCAATACCTATACCTAAGCAAAATCTTGAATCGAACCTCAAACCATTTTTTTCTCAAGTTTTGACTCCAATTTCCTATTTTTGATTTTCCGACGATTATTTTTCCACCGCTCCTCCTTCCCTGCTGGCGGCTCCAACGACCCCTTACCTCTAGGCAAATATAACTTAGCTGACCTCGATGATTTGTAATATTTAATCGAATATTTAAAAAATAAACAATATTTTTTAATACTTAGGACTAAATAGCTTATTTTAACAGTTTTTAATAATAATTTTTTAACAAAACTGCTACTTTTTAACGTCCAAAGTTGATCAAAATTGTGCAGGTTTTTTAAAAAACGAAATATAAAAAAAGGTGTTTTCAATCTTCGGGTTAAAAAACACATCCCAACCGCATAACTTTATTGTTTTTTTACACCTCCAAACAGGTTCACAAGTTCAGCTAGATTTAGCTTATCTATGATCTCAAATGGTAGATTATAGGAGTCATTCTGCTACAGATTTTCTTATATTAGTTTTGGAACCTTGGGATCGATAAAAATTTTTAGAAAAATATGATCCAAGAAAATAAAAATTTGGATCCAAAAAAAATTTGTTTTTGTTAAAGCTTAGGTTTTAGGCTCAGGTAAATAATTTAGTAATTTTAAACGTTCAAGCATTTGAGAACAGATTTAGGCTTATGCTTATATAGCCAAAAAAAGGAGCCGATCTCGATAATTGCAGTATTGAGTTGACTACTTAATAACAAAAACATTCCAAATATTTTTAACAAATGTTCTTTAATAATAAAGATCAAAACCTCTATTTTAACAATTATTTATCAAATTACTCAAATTTAAATCAAAATGCAAATTTTTTAAGGGCTAGAGTTGGTTAGTTTCTGTTTATTTTAAGAAAAGGCAGAATTAAAAAAAGCGTTATTTATTAAAAAAAAACGTCGTAGCCGCACAAATTTATTTGGTCTTCTCATGTCTGCATACTAATTTGCGAGTTCAGCCAGCTATAATTCAACCATAGCTATAGGATTCAGTGATTTAGACTTTAAAATCTCCAGGTTCAATCTGATTGAAGTTTACTCAATTTCGACCCTTTGTGCGGTATTCACAACGCAATGTTGTAAACGAAGAGAAATGCGGTGTGTTAAGAGGTTGTAAAGCAGAAGGCATTAAGTACAGCTCTCGCGGTTCCAGAAGCAAAATTATGGGCTTGTACCGCGCTTTTTTTCCCAAATTTTACCGCACCATCGGCTCAATAATGGAATTCTATACGACCATGTTAAAATTTAATCATTCGAGCTTATTTTTTTAACCGACCGCGTTTATTTTGTACCCACCGCGCTTGTTTTTTAACTGACCGTGCTTAAATTTTAACCGACCGTGCTTATTTTTTAACCGACAGCTCTCATTGTTCAACCAACCGTTTTTAGTTTGTAACCGACCGCTCTTATTATTTAACCAAGCGCACTTAGTTTCTAACCGACCTCGATTATTTTTTAATTGGCTACGTTTTTTTTTAACCGACAGTGCTAATTTTTTAACCGATCGCGCTTATTTTTTAACCGACCGCGGTAACTTTTTAACTGACCGAGTCTTTTTTTTTATTTAACAGTTAACAGACTGCGCTTAGTTTTTAACCGACCGAGCTTATTTTGTCATCGACCGCACTTTATCAACTGAATGACATTTCAGAGACTTTTTTTCGAACGGCGTCGGTTATTTTTGCTGGTGACGTCAACTAATCGATCTTGTTTACGTCTAATGCCACGTCTGGCGGCTGAAATTTGTAAGCAACAGCCTATCGGCGGAATATAAACATCAGCTTAACAGCTAAGCAAAAAGCCCGCGGGCGTTTTAAGCCCCTGGCGGAAAAGGCTGAACTTTGCAATTAATTGTGAACAAGGTTTTTTGGCTCTACGGCAACTGTCCTGGTTATTTTTTTATTTACGTGCAAACTAGCCGTTTTTTTAAATCATCTAGTTGGAATTAGAATTAATTAAAAAGGCAATTTTTTAACTAATACAATAGAAAACTGTCTTTTTTTATCTTTTAATATAAATTATTTATTATAAAGTCTCGAAAAAAAAGAAAGCTTATATCTTTACGTTTGGAAGCAAATAATGTAAAATTAAAATTAAAACCTTTAAGTTCTGACAGTTAATTGTTGAAAAATTAATAGTCACTAATAATTTTAATTGCTATCATCGTATAGTGCAAATTCGTTGAAATAGATTAAAAATGAGTTTAAATAATTTTATGATAAGATTTTTCACAAATAATTTTTTTAATAAATTTCCCATGGCGCAGATTGCTGATTTTTCCCAGGAAATGTAGATTGAGGCTTTGTTTATTGTTTTAAAATATTAGAAAAAAGATTAAACAGGTTAAAAAATGTTTTTAAAGCTCGCATTGTTTGAAGGAAATCAAATATTACATTCTTTAAACCGAGAGCAAAAATAAAATAATAATTTTTATTTAGATTATTTAATGTTACAAGGCAGAGTACCGTTTAATATATGAAGCAGTCAAATAATTTAAAAAATGTATGAAAATTATTCAAAAAAAAAACATTTAAGGTGGAACGATACAGTTAGGATACCCTGTCGGTTTTCGTGTATAACTCGTGTCGTACATGACGGACAGAAGCAAACTATATGTTGAAAAAAGGGTATTTTTTTCGTTCAGTTCGGTATCCTTAACATTTTGGTGGACTATTTCACGCCGATATATGCTTCGTTGAAAAAAGGCATTTTAAAACAGTTTTTCGTAATTTTATATTAACCATAATAATAATAATAATAATAATAATAATAATAATAATAATATTTAATAATAATTTAACAGAACCAGAGTTTATATTACGTAATAATAATTTAACTCAAGTTAGATACACCAAATGTACAGGCCCACAAAAATTTTCAGCGAAATACCTACTATTGAAGTTTTTTAATTTCATTTTATTGTTAAAATTGTTGAAATAAAAAAAATAATAGTCGAGATTTTGTTAAAAACTTAAAAACTGGCTCAGAATTATGGTACAACTTCTGTGTTAAAACTTGGGAACAAACTAATTCCTATTAAATTGCTAAACTTTCATTTATATTTTTTTGCTTTGACGTCGGGAAACTACATTTTTAAACGTTGGTTTAAAATTAGCTTTTAAAAAAGAATCGTAGACGGAGTAGTAGCCGACTGGTTAGAGCGTCGGACTGTAATCCCGGAACTCTAGGTTCGAGTTCCCGCTGGCAATGTTTTTAACATCAAAAAAATCTTTTTTTTTAATTTTTCATTTTTTAATTAAAAAAGTGTTCATTATTCAATACTGTATTCAACCACGAGTTAAAAACATTCTAAAAATTCGGTGCTAAATCAAATCTTGCAATACCAAACAAGGTTGATTTTAGAGTTTTTTCCACCAGTGTGTAAACTTAAACTATAAACATCTTTTACAACGAATTTCAGAAAATTTGAATTCATTCAGAAATAAAAATTTTCTTCTAACAGTTTTAGGAATTGCAAACTAGCGCTTTGAACAATTTTAGATTTTTTGTATAATTGTTTTGAGATAAATGTTAAATTGTTTTCTAAAGTATGTGTTACTTATATTATGTACTTTAAAGGTGCAGTATACTAAATCATAGTATATTTTTTATTGCTGTTTAGTTAATAGTAATCGATATATCAGGTCACACTGAGAAAAAAATGGTATTACACCAAAATTTAATTCTCAACGATTAACAAGTTATTAACAAGAGTACCGCGTGGATACACCATTTTTCAAAACAAAACGTTTCTACTAGACAGATATTAACAAAACTTCATAGAATTCATGCTAAGGTACCAAAAAGCTTAAATTTTATATTTGGTTCAATTACAAAAAGTATTAGATAAATAATGCCATTTTAAAATATCATATTCTAAAAATAATGTTTGGTGTTTGGTTTATGGTGTGTTTTAGAAGATTTTTAAAATTGCAAAATGTAAAACTTAAAAAAGTGAAATGTCTTTTTTATAGCCAGTTCACTGTTTATTTAAAAGTAAAATTTCAAAAAGCTAACAGATAGTACCAGAATAACAGCAAACAAAAACACACCAAAAAACATACCAACTATGTATAAAATACAAATTAATTTTTTTTAAATGACAGTACTCATTTAATTTTTTTGAATTGAACCAAATTTAAAACTAAAGCTTACCCTAGCATGATTTCTATTAAGTTTTATTAATATCCATCCAATAAAATGTTTTCTTTTAAAAAATGGTGTATAAAAAACAACATTGGAAATAACCAAGTAATATTCTTGTTAATAACTCGCTAACCGTTGGGAATTAATTTTTGGTGTAATACAATTTTTTTTTCAGTGTGACCTGATACATCGATTAATATTATTTAAAACGCAAAATAAAATACATTATGAATTAGTATACTACACCTTAAGGTCTCTCCGGACAGTTTTTATTGCAGGGCGTTCAGTAGTAAACCAATTGCAATAAAAAGCAAAAATTACCCATTTTTATTTACACACAATTTATTTTTGAATTATTATACTTATAGAGTATTATAATATTTTAAGATATTCAAATGACAAAAATCGGACTAATTGACTAAAAGCAGGCAACAAATCCTGTTTACAATAATGGTATTTTAATTTATGCTAAATAAATTTTTAAAATTATAAAGAAATAAAAAAACATTATTAAAATCAAAAAAAAAATTGTGGGCAAATATGTTTTATGTGGGAATCGATCTCGGCACCTTTCAAAATTTTGACGACGCGCTAACGGACTATGCCACTGCTACCATATTTTAAACGATAAATACAACAGTATTTATGCGTTAAAAATACAAAAGATATTAGGCCTTCCAAAATTTTAACGTACGTGAAAAATGGGTTAAATTTAACAGGTTCTCTATATTCGAAGTATTCCATTTTAAAAAAATTAACCCCCATTTTTAATAAAATTGTATGTTAAACCAGTAAATAAACTATTATTTAAGTGTTTAGTAAAAAAGGGTAAGGGAAAGTATTTTTTTAATAAATAGTGTGCAGTAAATATTTTTAAGGGTTTTAAAAAAATTTCATTGCAATTTGATTTTTAATATTAATTATTTCAATTACTTACAATAATATAATGAATGTTCACTTTATAATTGTGATATTTCTGTCTTTTTAACACTCATATAAATTTTTTAGTGAAATAATACTGTATTTCACGAGATCTCGTATGCCAAAAATCGCGATTTTCCATACTTAAGAAAACTGTCTGGAGAGACCTTAAAGAAATATTTAAAACATACGGGTACACAAAGTAATTTAATAATATTTTTAGCGATAATTTTTATTCATATTTTATTCTTAGTTCTTTTAAACTTTATGTATGTTAATACATAAAGTTTAAAAAAAGTAGGAATTTGCGAACTACCCTGTATTATTTCTAGTCTGAAAAAAAAGACTTCATTTAGTCTGGTTTTTTCTTCTATATATTTTTGCGCAGTTTTTAATTGATTTATGCTTTTCGCAAATACTTTTTTTCTACAAATCTTAAAGTCACCACTTAAAAATCAAAATATAACTTGACGTCTTGCTTAAAAAATAAAACAGCAAAAATCCTTATGTCTTGACTTTAAAAAAGCTGTATGTTGTCTGCCTGTTAACCTCTCAAAACTTTAGCATTAAAACACGGGTATACTAACTAAGTCAAATTTTTAATAATGAAAGAACTTTAGATCATTTTTGTAAAAATGAAGCTTATATAATCAAAACCACAATTATTTAATCTGATTTAATTATTTTCAGTATCACACAAATATGGCCAATTAGTTTAAAAAGGAAATCAGTAAAAGTGATAAAAGTGTAAATCCAATAGGCACCTTGCACTGGAACTCGGTTTATACATGAAGTATGCAATAAGCATAGCGAAACACCATAATGGATTATTACCGTATCTCCTACTTATCTTTTGTAGTATGCAGATCAACCGGTCGAAATTTCGCGCGCTTTCGAGGGTTGATCTGCATACCACAAAAGATGAGCAGGATATACGGTAATTATCCATTACGTGACTCGCTATGTTTATTGCATACTTCATGTATAAACTGAGTTCCAGTGCAAGGTGCCTATTGTGGTTTGTTTAAACAAATATTCAACAATATATTAATAATTTAGAACGACCTAATTTTTTAGTTTTTTGAAAGTTATGATCGATTTTTTATATCATATTTTTGTTGTACTCGGAAACAAATTGCCTGATTGTAAAATTATACTTACAAAAAAATTATACTTACAATCTATGTATAGACTAGTTCTGAATAAGGGTTTTTTAATGTTAAGAAGAGGGTACAATAACTACTGGCGCCAATCATATGTAGGGGGAAAATTGAGAAACAGAGAGCGACTAGTATTTTAAAATATTTTAAATATTTTTTGGTTTAAAATCTCAATCCCTTCTCCTCAAAATTTCTTAAATACCTTTTTAATATTACAAAAGCAAAAACAACTTTTGGGGATTTTTAGTTTTTTGCCGCTTCGTAGGTACGGCGCTGCTGGTGCGCCTGGTTTCCAGTTTTTTAATGTTTCAAATACAGAAAATGCCTAATTTAAAAGTTTGGAATGGACTTTTTCAAATTAATTTTTAAATTTTAAATAGTTTTACAACCAAAACATTAGAAAAACCTATGTAGGTTTAAATTAGTTTCACGGCACAAATTTCAACTTTATTTTTACTAATTCGAAATCATTGTTCGCAAAAATACTATTTTAGTGATGATTTCTAGCTATTGTAATATTTAATTAAAAAACCAAGCGTTATATAACATAAACTGATATATTAAAGTACTTTAACATAGTGAAACATATTCTCATGTAACTTAAGAAACTAAGAAAACTACGATTTTTTCAAAGTTTATTTTTTTCTTTTTGTACCCTCTATCGTACAGTAAAAGACGCTTATTCAGAACTAGTCTAGACTTCGTTTTTGAGACTAAAAAACGCGTTTGTTTTTTATTTTATTTTATTTTTTGGATTTGTTTATGTAAAAAGTACAAACAATTTCAAGTGCAGTTTTAACTAGCTTCTATATGTTTCTTTTCATTTAAGATTTCTTAAAAATAAGTCAAACTTACGTCTTACGTTTTTTTTCTCTGGGGGATTTCTTTTAAAAAACAATGTTAACAGGCACTTAATTATCGTTTAATACGTTACTATCGTTCATAAAAAAATTTAATATATTTAACCCGTTTCAATGATCGCCTTTTACCCGGTTACCACGGTAAAATCTTTTTAAGAGTAGTGGAATATTTCTGTGACAACTGTTAACTGGTCAGAGTGGCAACTTGATGAATTTGATGGTAAATTTAGTGTGTAAAATTTCATCGTGGTTAACTCTACGTATCTCTTTGATTACCTATACGTATAAGATTGAATGCGCAGAGTTTTAACTATTTTAATTTGCTCACCCACTAGGCCATATAAATATGCATTTTTAAAACAAGACTATTGTCTGTGAGCTGACTTACATAAATTTACATAAAAAAATTTTGAAAAAAAAACCTAATGTGTTTGATGATTTTGAATATATGACGTAGTGTGAAAAATTTACCCGGGTCAGATTTTTTCCCCAAAGTAGATAAACCTAGTTTAAATGAAATCGGCTTAAAAATATAATCAATAAAAGCTCAAATGTGCTATTTTTTGTTGTTTTTTTTTAATTCAAAATAAAAATTTAATTTAAAAAGTTTGAATACACAATGGGATTTTGGCGTAAGAATTTTATTTACAATAAAACGTGAGACCGGTTTCGATTGTCACCAACCGTTTTCAAACAAAATAAAATGAAATAAAACAAAAAATCGGTACATTGTTAGTATTACACAAAATATTTTAAAAAAAAGAAAAAACTTTTTGAATTTTTAATCGCGAAACAAGTTTTGAATTTTTACTAGTGCTGGGGCTAATACTTTTTAATATTTTTAAAAAGTTTATAAACCATAAGTAATCAAAACATGAGTAATGAAAACTCCTGAACCACTTGAGATACAATATTTTGATAAAAAACCACAAAAAAAAATCAAAAAATCGGAGACAAGAAGTTTGACTCGGTACTGCACCTTTAAGGATTCCTTTCGCTGCAAATACACAGAAGGAATTTCGTGCCAGTTCTGCTCAGTGTTAAATTCTGCGTTTCGCTTCCGGTCCGCCTGAAGTTTAACACTGAGCAGCTTGGCCGGGAATCCCTTTTTCTGATTTGCGGCGTTTTTTTGACAAAAAATCTCAAAGGGTTAATTGTTAAAAATTCAATAACAAGCAAAACATTTGTTAATTTTTTTTAATATAAGTTGCGCTTAATTCTGTTAATCTCATTGGTTACTACGGCCCTATTATCTTTTACCGAAACAAAGAAAACCAGCCACGTCTCGTTTACATTTAGTTTGATTTGTTAAAAAATCTTGAATTTTTTAAACCTTGATATCATTTTTATGCTCACTCCATATTAGGCATCCAAGGAAATAAGACTCTTAAAATGATCTGTTAAATAATTTTAAACAGATTTTTAAAAAAAATTAACATTTACAACGCGTGTTGTTTTAGGTGACAGCACCACACGCCAGAAGGCCAATCTGTTTTGCAAAATTTAGACTTAGTTATCGCTTTTCTGACATTCAACCCAGTCAAAAACAAATAAATCACAACACAACACAACAAAAAAATTATGATTTATGTCGCAACTTAGTACCTAAAAAATTTACACGTTAGAGTGTTAGTACTATTGATATGTCTACCCTTCAATATTATCTTTTAGAGTTCCGATTTTTTAAAGCAATTATTAAAAAAAAAAAACTTTATAGCCAGAAACGTTCACCGTGTAACAGTTGAAAAGGCGTATGAGATACAGCAGTATAACTGTACAATGTTCTAAATAATTACCAACTTTGCATAGCTATTATAAAAAGGATTATAATTAGTTAAAAAAACTTTATTGATTTTCTGACATCTTTTTTTATAAAATCCCAAATTAAAGGTTTTACTAATTTCATATAATTAAAATTAATATTATTTCAAATTAACTAGCATAATTTAGATTTTAAAATGTTTTGATGCTCTAAATAAAGTAAACCAATATATTTTTTGTGGAAAACCGAATTTTTTAACCCTCAGTTTTAAAGTAATCTATAACAAAAAGTAAATAAACTTTTTTTTAATTTATTCCTTAAAACTAAAATTTATTTCTATGTTTGTTTTAAAATTAAATCTGATTTTTGATATAAAATTTCGATTGATTTTAGAAGCACTGATTTTAGTTTTGCAACTGATAATTTTTCTAAATGTTAGAAATTTGACAACTGGGCAAATATGAAAAGAACTCCCAAAGCAAATTTCTTTCTGTCGGGCTAACTCCATTTGGTTGAAGAGCTTAATGGGTTAAATATATTAAATACCGCTTATGGGGTCTTTTGGGTTTTGCTTATTGTCTTTTTGCGTTCATTGATTTTCTGCTTTGAAACAAAACTGTAAATGTTTATATATCATATAAGAGTTGCGGTTTAACTTTTTATAAATTTTAAAATAATAACTCGGTAAAAAACAGGTAGTCCTATACTTTCAACAAATTTAATGGGAGTGAAAACTTTTTTTAAACAACAATACATAATTTTCTGGAGTCTCATATTATTTAATGTAAAAATTTAATAATAAATTTAGTTTTAATTTAAAAAACAAGGGCCATTGGAGCTGAAATTGGGGAATTTAAGGAAATTTTGAGGAGAAGGGATTGAGATTTTAAACCAAAAAATATTTAAAATATTTTAAAATACTAGTCGCTCTTGTTCTAATTTTCCCCCTACATATGATTGGCGCCAGTAGTTATTGTACCCTCTTCTTAACATTAAAAAACCCTTATTCAGAACTAGTCTATACATAGATTGTAAGTATAATTTTTTTGTAAGTATAATTTTACAATCAGGCAATTTGTTTCCGAGTACAACAAAAATATGATATAAAAAATCGATCATAACTTTCGAAAAACTAAAAAATTAGGTCGTTCTAAATTATTATTATATTGTTGAATATTTGTTTAAACAAACCACAATAGCACCTTGCACTGGAACCTCAGTTTATACATGAAGTATGCAAATAAACAGAGCGAGTCACCATAATATAATTACTGTATTTCCTTTTCTTATTTCGGTACAGTACGGATATCGAACCTCGAAAGCGCGCGAAATTTCGACCGTTTGATCTGCATACTACAAAAGATAAGTAGGAGATACGGTAATTATCCATTATGGTGACTCGCTATGTTTATTACATACTTCATGTGTTCCAGTGCAAGGTGCCTATTGGAATTACACTTTTATCACTTTTACTGATTTCCTTTTTAAACTAATTGGCCATATTTGTGTGATACTGAAAATAATTAAATCAGATTAAATAATTGTGGTTTGATTATATAAGCTTCATTTTTACAAAAAATGACTTGAGTTTTCATTATTAAAAATTTGACTTAGTTAGTATACCCGTGTTTTAATGCTAAAGTTTTGAGAGGTTAACAGGCAGACAACAGACAGCTTTTCTAAGTCAAGACATAAGGATTTTTGCTGTTTTATTTTTTAAGCAAGACGTCAAGTTATATTTTGATTTTAAGTGGTGACTTTAAGATTTGTAGAAAAAGTATTTGCGAAAAGCATAAATCAATTAAAAACTGCGCAAAAATATATAGGCAGCAGGACTAAAATTAAGATATTAATGTGCTAATTTTTAAATTATTATTATTATTATGATCAAATTATTGAATTGATGAGTTTAAGGTACGTATTGTGCAAATAAACAGGTAGTTTGGTCAATTTATAGTAAATTTGGTAAAC
>JASAMX010002832.1:0-31661 GCA_030248175.1 Microlaimidae sp. YZB2_3 | reverse complement strand
GAAAATTTGGGGGGAGGGCCCCCTGGATTTCTTTCTGGGGGGCCCCCAAAATTTCGAGGCTGGGGTGGGGGTGGACCCCACCCTACCCCCCTTGTTCATCTATGGGCCATGGATTTTTTCTAGAGGGGGGTCCGAAATTTTGGCTCCATGGGGGGGGGGTGGACCCCTCTGTCCCCCCAAAAAACACCTATGCCACCCAAAAGTGACCATAAACAACAAACTCTTGCCGCTAAACAAAAACCCAAAAATCCTGGGTGCTTCTTTCGTTCCGAATCTAACATTCAATAACCATGCCACCAACATAAACAAACAAGGGGTAAAGGTTTTAAACTCCTGCCTAGAGCTCCGGAGCACGATCTTTCAAAAAGTACAAGTATGTACATTACTAGTGTACAGTCATCGTCACTACAGCAAAATAAGCCACAGTCATTAAAAAATACACGTGGCTGTGGCTATTTCTATAAATTATACGGTTTTGTTTGAAATTTAAAATGAGTCACATTCGCATAATTCATAAAAATTGTGGCTCATTTTGCCGTAGGTAATGACAATATACTTAATATCGTCGTTACTCTGACACAATGAGCCACAATTTGTATAAAATACATGGGACTGTGACTCATTTTAGATTTCTAACAGTACTTTACTAACTACAAAATGAGTCAGAGTCATGTTGATTTTATATTGATTGTGACTCTTTGTGACAGAGTAACGACGATATGTAACCTGTTGGGTCTAATTTGCTTGGCCAGTGCGAGTTCAGCCTCTTTCCGATCGTAATCGGGGTCTTCTTCGGGTTCGTTCAGTCGATTTAAAACCACGGCGAAATCCTCGAAACATTTAAAGCGATCCACGTTCAGAGATTTAGACTTTACTATTAAAAAAAACAAGAAAAATTAATGAAGTGTTAAAATAAAAAAAGTAGAATTTATTCTGTTTTTTTATTTATAAATTATATTTTTATTTTGTTTTATTGTCGAAAGTACCGCAGGGTAACTTACTTAAATTCAGTCAACCATAATTTTGGCTACCGCACCGGCTGGTAATTTTGTCATGCGTAAAATTCTAAAACGATCTGCGTATGGCTAGATAGATGACATGACGATGCATCTATCTAGTTATACTCAGTCAGTTCATTTCATAAGTTTGCGCATGAAAAAATTCACAGTCAACGGCCAAAATTAAGACTTATATTATTTCGCAAAAAGCAGATGAATATAGGATTTCGCCAAGGGTTTGCCAATGTCTGAGCGGCGGTTAGAGCGCAAAGCGCTGTAACTATGCTACGTAGCCGCGCAAATCCGACGGCCGGGGGTTTGGGGGGTGTCCCCCCAGCTGTGTGAGGCGAAACCTTTTTTAAATTATGCACTAAAAACCATACATGGGCAAGTTGGTCCGGAGTGGGGGTTAAACCTCAAACTAGGGAGGGGGTTAAAATCGGAGAAACGCAAAATATCCATACCGTTTTTTTTCTGGAGTGCATTTTACCCATATAGTTTTTCGATTTTGAAGGAAAAATAGGTAAAAAACGCTAATTTTAGGTCAAAAAGCGCTTTTTACTGCATTTTTGAGCTTTTTATTGTTTGACATTTTTTTTGACCTTAAAACTTCAGTTTGGAAGCAGTTAGAAGCATAGGTGGGCAGCCTCTCGGATTTTGGGGGGGTATAGGGGGGGTCAAATTTTAGGGGGGGTGTCCAGTAAGACCCAAATTTTGAGGGGGGTGTACCCAATATTTCCGCGCTGCCTTAAAATGAGCTTAAAACGCGTAAAAAAACGTAAAAAAAGCTTATAAATGCTTTAAAACTGTGTAAAATTAAAATAAGATCTTATTGCAACTTATAAATTTTATTTTTTTTAATTCTTTTACCTCCCCCTTAATAAATTTTGTACCTCCCCCTTCCTAAATTTTCCAGCCGCCTATAGCATTGGCTTGGATTTTTTTCATATAGGATTTTTTATATACCCTATACCCTAAATAACATGGAGTAGAGATGTTGCTCATGTGCTTTGGTTTACAACGTGGGTGTAGCCAAGGGGTCTGAAAGGTCTTTAAATTCTTTTTTTGTGAAATTCAGGCTCTGGCAATGTGTGCTAATGTATTTTAATAAAAATGTGCAGTGGAGCAGTCAGGATTTCATTTCGGGGGCGTCAGTCTGGGGGAGGGGAGAAAAAGTGTTGTCAAAGCGGCGTGAAGCGCTGTCGTCTGCGCCGCGTAGCGGCGCCAGCCGACGCGAAGCGTCGGCCGGGGGGTCTGGGGGCGTCCCCCCAGCCGCCGGAGGCGAAAAATTTTTTAGAATTATATATTCTAAAAACGGCTTAAAAATCGTCTCCTGGTGATCGCGTGAACATATCTTTTACTTTTGTTTTTTTACCTCAATTTCTTCATAATATTTCTGTGATCTTAAAAATTCAGTCAGGGGGAATTCAGGGGGAACAATGCCCCCCGGAGGAGAAAATTTATAATTTGAGGCGCTAAAATACACTAGAAATTTTTAATTCCAAATGATAGTAATTACAAAATTTAAGGTTTTTTATAGACTATACTATACATTTATAACATGTGTTTAAAACGTTAATAAAAGGATAAGAGGGTTTTATAGTAGTTTTATTAAACATGTATGCCTTACCTACTGACTGGGATCATCGATTTGAAATTGTAATACTAATATAAATTGCCAATTTAAACTGCCTGCGTGGCAGGGAAATTTAAACTGCCCGTGTAGCGGGGGAATTTAAAGGTGATAAAAGGGTAATAAAACGAGAAAATAAGGTAATAAACATTCCGCGCGAAGCGCAAAAGGAAAAAATATTTCAGTCCTTTTATAACACTTAAAAATTTTTCTTTGGGAGGCGAATTGGGGGAGGGGGGGGTGTCCCCGACTACCCCAAATTTAGGGGGGGGTGTCAGCAAAATCCGAAAATTTTGGGGGGTATAACCCCCCCCAACCCCCCCTGCCCACCTATGGTTAGAAGTCATTTTAAAGACATTTTTTTCTTCATTTTTCCAAAATTAGGGGGGTTACCTTTTTCCCCCCACTTCTGTGGTTGAGGGGTTAAACCCACCTTCTCAGAATTTGGGGGGTTTAACCGCCCCCAACCCCCCCGTGCCCATGTATGCTAAAAACTGCCTAAACATTGTCTACAACGATTTTTAATGGTCATTGTTTTACTTCTGTTTCTATAACCTAATTCCTAAACAATTCTTCTGTTTATTGCGGTAGCAGCACCAAGCCCACGCGAAGCGTTGGCCGGAGGGTCTGGGGGAAATATGCACTAAAACCGCTTAAAATTGTCTTCAGCGATTCATATGGCAATAGTTTTACTTTTGTTTTTATAACATAATTCTTAAACAATTTGATTGTTGCGGACTTTAAAATAATATGATGTTAAGATTGTGTACTATATCCCAATAAGGATGTTTTTTTTTTAAATTCTATTAAGAAACAACCAACAACCTTCAAGCGAAAAGTGCGGTTGAACAAATATAAAAAAATACGTCACCTTCCCGTGATACGGGAAAATTTTTTTGTTTAATTTTATGTATTTAAGATGCACTACATTTTAATAACCTGAAAATAAAAAAAAGTAAAGGGATGACTCTTACAAAAATGGCTGGGGAGGCGGACCGTACCGGACCCCTTTCCCTAAGTATAGAAATGGCCAAAAGGAAGGGGGGTAGGTTGCCTCCCCCCGTCCATACCCCTTTTATTATACGTTATTGATCACAATGTAGCTTGTCTCAGTCGGGACACGATTCAAGGGTGTCTACAGAGCGGCTTCCACGCAGCGACACTGCCCAGATCCAGAAATGGAAATGGTCAACACCTCTACCTCTTTTCCAGTCAATCGGGCGATTTCCGCCACTGCTATCTTAGAAAACACTGGCTATGCTAACTAACTCGATCCAAGGACCTATTTAGTATGCAAGACGTGCGTGCTGCCACTACACCACAATCTCGACCTTAAGTCAGTTACCCTAAACATCTTTTTTGTACAGACTAAAAAGAAAAGGTGCAAAATATCCGTTGTACGTCACCAACACGCAAGCCAAGAATTTAACAATAACTCATATTTTGCATTTCAAATAAAAAAATGACGCTATTTTTGGTTTGTGATGTTAAAATAAAATTTACTTAACCTACTTCCGCTTTCGGTAAGCTGCTTTTGTTTCAGCCATTCAATTCCTCCCACGACTTTATTATATTCCTTGGCTAGACAGTAAATGAATTTATCTTCTTTACAGCGTTTAGAAATGCTATTAATCACCTAAATCAAAATCATTTATGTACAATAAAATTGATTAAAAACAGCAAAAGAAATCTTGTAGGCAAGATCAGGGGCGTAGCCAGGATTTCAGAAAGGGGGGTTGTACTCCATACAAATTTTTCAAAAAGGGGGTTGTACTACAAATTTTCAAAATATTGTAAAAAATACATTAAAAAAGGGTAAAAATTTTTGCGCTTCGCGCTAAATGATTCTTTTTGTTTTTATTTGCATGTTTTTAAATTAAACTTGAAAAATTATAGTTTAAAAATGTATTACATAAAAAATCGTGCAACAGCACGAAAAAATTTTAAAAAATTGTGTTTGAAATTCATTAGAAACATCACTTAAAAGTTGGAAAAAGGTATACAAATGTCGAGCGCTGAGCCGAGCGAAGCGCGAGAAAATTTTTTAAAATTGTTCTCTTAGGGCCCCAAAATTTTTACCTCCGCGAGCCCAAAAGAAGGGGGTTACAACCATACATGGGCACGGGGGGGGGGGTTGGGGGGGTTAACCCCCCAAATTCTGAGAAGGGGGGTTTAACCCCCCCACTCAGAAGTGGGGGGGGGAGAAAAAGTTAACACCCCCAATTTTGGAAAAATGAAGAAAAAAAATGTCTTTAAAATGACTTCTAACTGCCTCCAAACCTAGGTTTTGAGGTCGAAATGATTGTTTTAAGCAATAAAAAGCTCACAATGCAATAAAAAAGGGCTTTTTGACCTTAAATTAGCGTTTTTTACCTATTTTTCCTTCAAAATCGAAAAACGACATGGGTAAAATGCACTCCAGAAAAAAAACGATATGGGTATTTTGCGTTTCTCGGATTTTAACCCCCTCGAATTTGGGGTTTAGCCCCACCCTCGGGACCAACTTGCCCATGTATGGTTACAACCCCCATAACCATACATGGGCAAGTTAGTTCGGAGTGGGGGAGGGGGGTTAAACCCCAAATTAGGGGGGGGGGGGTTAAAATCCGAGAAACGCAAAATACCCATATGGTTTTTTTGAGTGTATTTTACCCATATCGTTTTTCGATTTTAAAGAAAAAATAGGTAAAAAACGTTAATTTTATGTCAAAAAGCCTTTTTTATTGCATTTTTGAGCTTTTTATTGCTTAAAACATTCATTTTGACCTCAAAACTTAGTTTGGAGGCAGTTAGAAGTCATTTTAAAGATTTTTTTCTTCATTTTTCCAAAATTGGGGGGGGGGGGTTAACTTTTTCTCCCCTCTCTTCTGAGTGGGGGAGGATTAAACCCCTCTTCTTAGAATTTGGGGAGGTTAACCCCCCCCCCTCTCGTGCCCATAACCCCCCTGGCTACGCCCTTGGGCGAGATCAAAATTAACGACTGAGAACATCGTTGTTAATTGGGCTTAAAATTAAAATAATACTCCAAAATGTCAAACTACAACAAAATAAAATATGACACAACACCTTTTGTACAAAAGAAACCAATTAATATACTAACGTGGCCGTAACGCAAGGTGAATCCTTCCTTTTTCAAATCCATTCCTTCTTGACACGTGGGAAGGCCGTGACCAAATTTTCGACTTTCACCTAAAAATGTACATTAAAATTTAAATAATTTTGTAATAGTAACATTGAAAAACTTTTAAAACTGAAAAATCAGTTTTCTCGATATTTTTTAAAAATAAAATCACGCATTTCCGGCAACTAAATAAATTGGGGCTATTAGTTAAGTATTGCTTTAGTAAGCTGTAAAATGTAATACACCCAAGGGCGTAGCCAGGGAGGGTTATGGGGGTTGTAACCCCCCTTTTGGGCTGGCGGAGGTAAAAATTTGGGGGTCTCAAGAGAACAATTTTTAAAAATTTTCCCGCGCTTCGCTCCACGCAGCGCTCGACATTTATAAACCTTTTTACAACTTTTAAATGACATTTATAAACCTTTTTACTACAACTTTTGAAAATTTGGAGTACAACCCCCCCTTTTCGAAAAATTTGTATGGAGTACAACCCCCTCCCCACTTTCCGAAATCCTGGCTACGCTCCTGAATACACCATGTAGACCTGTGCACTGCCCTCCCCCCGGTGGTTATAATGGGGGGGCAATTCCAAAACGGGGGGCACGGGAGGCAACTTTTTTGAAACGGGGGGGCAATAAAACGGGGGGGGGGCAAGCAGGGGAGAAAGAAAAAAAAAAGAAAAAAAAGAAGAAAAAAAGAAAAAAGAAATAAAAAAGGGGGAAAAGGACAAAAAAAGCGAAAATAAGGTAAAAATAGGTCTAAAATGGCTTAAAATGCATTGAAATAGGCAAAAAACTGCAAAAATTTCGCGATAATGGCATCATAATAGGTAAAAAATGGCGTCTAGTACTTTTTCATTTTTCCGCAGGGGGGGGGGGGGGAAACAATAAAAAGGAGCGCGATATAGACGGGGTCCCTGTTGTGGTGGCGGCCGCTGTGGTGTGGGGTGGGGGTGTGTGGTGGTGGGGGTGGGTTGTGTGGTGGTGTGGGGTTTGTGTGCGGGTGGGTCGGGGCGGGGGGGGTTGGTGTTGTCGGGGGGGGGGGGGGCAAATCCTCCAATAAAGCGAGAGGGGCATTTTCAAACCGTGCACAGGTTTGCCCCATGTCACTAATAAAATAGTTATGCTCTGGGTTATTTTTGCCAAACCCTAGAGGTCCCGCGACGCCCAACAGGAAATACTTGGGATCGCTGGTGTGAACCCAGAAATAAGTGTTTTGTTTTTGAAAAGTTTACACCGCCACCGGTCCGTTTCGCATCAAAACTCGCAAGGCTTAAAATTTTTGAAACATTATTACACAACGACAATTGTAATATGTACAGTAGCATTGGTGTTCGAGTAATCTAAAGAAAGTAAAAAGTTGGTGATTTTTTTTGAGTGAATAGTTTTGTAACTTAAATTTTTGTACCCATTAAGGTCTCTCTGGACAGTTTTCTTAAGTATGGAAAATCGCAATTTTTGGCATACAAGATCCTAAAAAAATGTTTTCATTAAAATTTAATGGGTGTTAAAAAGGCAGAAATAACACGATTATAAAGTGCAAATTGATTATATTAATGGTAGTAGTTGAAATAATTGATATTAAAAATCAAAATTGCAACGAATTTTTTTTAAAACGTCCTAAAAAATATTGCACTACTCAGTATTTATTATTTAAAATCAGTATATAATATATAGTAAATATTATTTACTGTAAATATTATTTACTGAGTATTTATTATTTAAAATCAAAATTGCAACGAAATTTTTTAAAACCCCCAAAAAAATATTGCACTACTCAGCATTTATTAGGAAAAACACTTCCAATAAAGAGGAACTGTTACCTTTTTTCGCGAACGTAAAAAAAATTAATGGAAATATTTTTGTATTTATGGTTTAATATACGATTTTCCGTAAAAATGGGGGTTAATTTCTTTAAAATTGCGGCGAAACGTGGATTTAATTTAATTCGGTGAAATTTAAAGCTCCAAATAGTATGTTTTTATTGAAATATATGATTTTTAAACTGCCATAATAGCTCTCGTGCTGTTAATCTGTTGTGTGTGCATATTTTAGATTTAATAAATCTGTGTGTTTATAAGCCTCTTTTAGACAAGTAGGGCAGATGGGAATGTGGCGTAATCGGATATAGCCCCGTCTCGCGCTGTTTAAATTTTTGAGGTTGAGGGATCAATTCCCACTGTTAAAATATTATCATGACCAATTAAATTACATTTTTTAATTAAAATTAATAAATATTTTAGCTTTACAGGGTTTCCAGCGCCTTAGGCAAAGTGCTCTCCCTGTCTTCCCTGACCAATTTTCCAAAATTAGGCATATTCTCCCTGACTTTTTGCAAAGCTCTCCCTGACTTTTTAAAGAAGCTTTTTAAGCATACTTAGACACTTTTCATAACATGCAATATCTAACCTTGGGATTGCACTCTTTTGTTAATTTTTAAGAGTGTATTTATTGCTTTAGTTAAAATCTATGCATAAATTAACAGTAAATTATATATTGGATTAAACAAGGCTTGAATTAAATTAAGTTTTAGACAACAGAACACAACACACAGAATTTTATCTTTTAAAAATAAAAGAAATACTATATAAGTATAACTATAACATTGATAAATTTTAATTCTTTTTTATTTTAGCAACGAGATCATTTATTTTAGAGTCAATGGCCTGCTGTTCTTCACTTATTCTTCTTTTTTGGGCTTTAACCTCTTTAAGTTCTTTCAACTGCATTTTAAGTTTGGCTTGTTTTTCCTTTTCTTTGTTTTCCTCTTTTTTTGTGTTTTATAAATAAGTTTTGTATGCACTGTGAGCGCTACAGCATTGAACTAGTAGTTTACGGTTTACGTCAACATTAAGATGCCCACCCTTCGCTTGAATATGGTCATATACAATTCTTTGCACTATTAAAGACTTTTCAGAAAGATTTTCAACTAGGATCGATTCATTAACAGAGAAACCAGATTCATAAACATAAGCAAACATTAGCAAAAACAAAAAAATATTATATCATATTTACCAAAAAAATAAACAAAAAAATGTTGCATTGCGGTTTGTCCTTTTTTCAAATTGTCTAAAAAACATCAAACTGTTTAATTGTTGGCAATTTAAGAGCGTTTTTTTTAATTTAGGTATTTCATCTTTAAGGTCAAAATCTTTAAAAACCGCCTTTATATTACCTAAAATTAAACTTTTGGCTTCATGTTTCTGACAATATTGAAAAAGTATGAAGCTGACTAGTATGAAAAAAGTTTTTTTTGACCTTTTTGCCTAAACACTGTCCACACCACATACTTGATGAAACTTAGATTAATCTTATTTAATAAGTCACTCTTTGTGGTTTAAATATTTTTTTCAATTTTTATCCCACCTCTAAAATTTTGGTTTTAGAGGTGGGATATAAAACAGCCAGTGAAATATAGACAAAAACAGCCAGTGAACAGCCAGTGAAATATACACAAAAATAGCCGGTAAGATTAAAAATAAATACAAAGCAAAAAAACATACGCAAAAAAACCCCACAACCTTAGCAAGTTTAATTATCACATTAAGAGACCTGTGCACTTCCCCCCCCCGGGGGTAAAACGGGGGGGGGGGGGGGGCAATTACAAAATGGGGGGGGCAACTTTTTTGAAATGGGGGGACAATAAAACGGGGTGGCAAGCAGGGCTGAAAAAAGAGGCAAGAGGGGGCAAGCACGGGGGGCAAGCAGGGGGAAAGAAAAAAAAGAGAAAAAAAGAGAAAAAAAAAAGAAAAAAAGAAGGGAAAAGAGGAAAAAAGACAAAAAAAGCTAAAATAAGGTAAAAATAGGTCTAAAATGGCTTAAAATACATTGAAAGAGGCTAAAAACTGCAGAAAAATAGCGTTGGTGGCGTCGTCATAGGTCAAAAATGGCGTCATAATTTTAGGGAACTTTTCTTTTTTGGCGGGAGAGGGGGCAATAAAACTGGGGGTCATTTCCAGACCATGCACAGGTCTGCATTAATTTTAGTTTGTAGCAAAAACAAAATAAAAACATTAATAAAAAAAAGTCACGGTTCCTCCTTTGTTCAAAAAGTCCAACAAAACATCAAAATGTTCCATTTTCAGCGATATTAAAGCGTTTTTTTAGTTATTTTACTTGATTTAGATCAATCAGAATCCTTTAAAAAAACGAAAAAAAATACAACTTAAAATTGAAATTTCGGCTGGTTGGTTTTTGGACATCAAGGACAAAATATAAAACTTGTTTTATAAGTGATTAAACTTAAACTAAGTGCTAAAATAAAATAAACATAGCAAAAAAGCAAAGCTCCTAGTCCGTCGTAGGGCATCAGATAATTAAACATATTATTGTAAAAAAAAATAAAATATTGTTGTCAAAAAAGCAATGCTAACTGCTTATCTTTTTCAAATTTAATTTATTTTTTGATGTCTATACACTCGACTCAGACATAGCTCTAATTACAAAAATATAAACGCATAGGTGCGTAAACTTTAGAATTTTTTGGAGTTCATTTATATTTTTATATTTTGATTCGTTTTGATCATAAAAAGAAACTTAAACGCTTTTAATTTAAATAATTTTAGAAACCCATTCGTTTTGCTCACTTATGCGTATATAATGCTAATATGACTATCAAACGCTAAAAAAGCAAGGACAAACTTTTTAAAATATTTAAATAAGCCCAAAAAAATAATAAAAGCGATAAAAATGAAGCTATTATTGAACTGTGGAAGAAGCAGAAACGAAATTTGAAGAGTATATATCTGCGGCAATGTACCTAAAAAAAATAAAAAATTAGATCTTTACACAAATTAGGGAATGAATAATTTTCTACATTATTTACCTTTAAATAAGATATTTTGAAACCAAAGAAATTTAAGCTTGAGTTATAAGCCTGCTTAAGCACTAATAATAATAAGTTCCTATTTCAATTATTGTGAAAATAAAAATAATCATTTCATTAAAAACGCTTATAATATAATTACTTTATGCCGTACTTCGCGCCGTAGGCGCGAAATTTTGGAAAAATTTTATCAAACTTATAAAATATATCATACATTTTAATGTTTCCAAAACGTAAAATTCTCCCTGACTTGTCAGAGCTCTCCCTGCCTTCTCCCTGACTTCCCTGACCACTTTTTGCTCTCCCTGTCCTCTCCCTGACTTCCCTGACTAGCTGGAAACCATGCTTTATTATTATTTTTTCAATGAATCAAAACAAAAAAAATTATTTGTAAATATTTAAGCTGCGATTGTTTCTTTTGTTTGTTGTTTGTGGCGCAGATTCTTGCTTCAGATAAGTCCTTTTTCACTGTTCTTTTGGCTGCTAGGAAATTATTCCATTAAACCTTCGGATCCATGATATTGATTAGGATCTATCAGCTGCATTTGTTTGTTGTTGAGTTTGCCAGTTTCCAGGGTTTCCATCAACCCTGGTGTGGTCCGTCCGGCACGCCTCTCGCCTTGCTCACCCCCTCTTCCCACTCCCGGAGGAGCTCAGCAACCGCTACGGGGTTTGCCCAAAGGTCCTCTGGTCCCAGTGTCGTATTGATGTGTGTGCATGTAAAAAGGTGTTGTGTTGTGTGTGTTTGTGTTTTGCATAGCGGGCAGTTTGGTGATGTGTGTTGTGTTGGATTGATTTTGTGTAGGTAGGAGTAGAGGAAAGGAGATTTCCCTGCCCTGAGTTGGGCGAGGGTTCTCCTGACCCCGCGAGGAAGATTTTCTTCCTCGTTGCTTATTGCTGGTGCTTTTGTTTGAAGTATTGGGTTTATTGGAGTGTTATTTATGTGGTTTGTGACTGTGTTTGTGTGGATTTGTTGTTTTAGTGCTTTGTAAGTTTTGTTGTGTATGTCTGTAGGTATGTTTGTTGTGTAGTTGTTGTTGTGAAATATTGTTTGCTTTTTGAGCCTGCTGGGTGCAGGTTGTTGTGTTAAATAATTAAGTGGGTTGTTTGTGTACATGGCCGCCAATTTTGCTTGTTTTGCGTGGAGTTGGATGTGCTGCATTTGTTTCCTCCTGTTTGCCGCTCATTTAAATTTTTGTCGTTGGAAGACTTTACAATATTATAAATAAAAAATGCTCTACAATTACCAGACCTGTGCACGGTTTGAAAATGCCCCCCCCCCCCGTTTTATTGCCCCCTCCCCCGCGGAAAAATGAAAAAGTACCCAAAAATTATGACGCCAATTTTTACCTATTATGACGCCATCATTGCGAAATTTTTGCAGTTTTTAGCCTATTTCAATGCAATTTAAGCTATTTTAGACCTATTTTTACCTTATTTACACTTTTTTTTTGTCCTTTTTCCCCCTTTTCCTTTCTTTTTTTCTCTTTTTTCTTCTTTTTTTCTCTTTTTTTTTCTTTCCCCCCTGCTTGCCCCCCCATTTTATTGCCCCCCCGTTTTATTGCCCCTCCGTTTCAAAAAAGTTGCCCCCTGTTCCCCCCGTTTTGGAATCGCCCCCCTCATTATAACCCCGGGGGGCAGTGCACAGGTCTGAATTACAATAAATAATAAAATAGTATTTAGTATTTATGTACGCAAAAAAATTTTTGTTCTGTATTTCAACTGGTTTTTTATTGAATGCTGCAAAGTGAAAACTGTCCGGAGAGACCTTAAGCAATTCTTAAAATAAAAGCCAGTAAATTTTTGTAAAAAACTGTGCAGTCCGCTTGATTTTTTTAATAACTAAAAAGATCACCATGGTTTAAATGCGAACTTATTCCAATTTAAAAATTGTTATTAAAACTGAATGATTAAAATTTAGACAGAAATTACATCCGCAGATTTATTTCTGGAGCTGTTTACTAAGCTTCGAAACCTAAAAAATAAGCTAATAACTTCAACTATCAAATAACTTCGCGGCGAAAGTTTAGCTTGATTTGTAGGTTTTGTGCTTAGGCTTAGACACACGTAACTTAGGCTTAAGAAATAGCTGCGGAGGTAATCTCTGTTAGCCTTTAAAACCTACTGTTAAACATAGCTTGTATATGATATTGTGCCTTTTCTCCATCAAATCCATCATGTGGGACCTGAAATTAAAAAAAAATCCATTTAAGGTAAAAAAAATCCGAGGAAAAGAAAGTAAAAAGCCGTATAGGGTCTTTCGTAATTTTAACGCCATGTAAAGCTCAATTAAAACCAAATTCGTTTTGTTTCTGTCAAAAAAAATTTTTAAACTGGGGTAAGCTGGCTATGCTGGATTGGATATACAGGCACCTTGCACTGGAACTCGGTTTATACATGAAGTATGCAATATATATAAGCGTCACCATAATGGATAATTACCGTATCTCCTACTTATCTTTCGTAGTATGCAGATCAATCAATTGAAATTTCGCGCGCTTTCGATCGGTTGATCTGCATACTACAAAAGTACTAAGTGGGAGATACGGTAATTATTTATTATGGTGACGCTTATGTATATTGCATACTTCATGTATAACCCGAGTTCCAGTGCAAGGTGCCTATAAGTATATCCAATCCAGCATAGCCAGCTTACCCCAGTTTAAAAATTTTAACCGGGATTACCCCGTAAAAACTCGGTATAAGCACTATTAATACGTAGAAATAAAAAGTAGGTTTTTTAAACTGTGCAAAATTTACGTTTTGGGGTTAACTTTTATTTCACATGTCAAAATGTAATTGTTAAATTAAGTATATACATAATTTTGTATGCTAAATTTTGGGGAGAGTGGACTGTGAAAAGTTTTAGAATACTCAAAAATTGGCAGGGAAAGAAGGTGGTGGATTTAGAACTTGGAGAGAGTAGAAAGCCAAATAAAAAAAAATTGGGGGGAGGGTCCCTTAAATATTTTTTCTAAAGAAAAAACGACATTTCGAGACTACGGGGAATAGACCCCGACTCCACGCTGCCCCCCTTCCTTGCTCACTTATGCCATTCATCATAGACCGTACATCAAACATATTTTATATTTAAAATTAAAATGACACCAAGTTCTGTCTTAAATGGTTAATAATAACTACATTAAACAAAAACTAGTAATTTTAATTTTGAAGTATTCTAATTCTGAATTGAGATTTATTAGTAAGTTTTAAACATTTTTATAAACTCATTTTTAGTTAGTTACAGACAATAATTTTATAAAAATATAATTAAGTATATTAATGGGATTTAACCCCAATAAATCAATTGTTAGCTGCCTAGCCATAGATGAACAAGGGGGGGTAGGGTGGGGTCCATACATGGGCACAGGGGGGGAGGGGTTGGGGGGTTAACCCCCCAAATTCTGAGAAGTAGGGTTTAACCCCCCACTCAAAAGTGGCGGGGAGAAAAGGTTACTCCCCCTAATTTTGGAAAAATGAACAAAAAAATGTCTTTAAAATGACTTTTAACTGCCTCCAAACTTACGTTTTGAGGTCAAAATAAATGTTTTAAGCAATAAAACGCTCAAAAATGCAATAAAAAAGGCTTTTTGACCTAAAATTAGCGTTTTTTACCTCATTTTTTTTTTCAAAATCGAAAAACGATATGGGTAAAATGTACTCCAGAAAAAAAAAACGATATGGGTATTTTGCGTTTCTCGGATTTTAACCCCCCCCTAATTTGGGGTTTAACCCCCCACTCCGGACCAACTTGCCTATGTATGGTGGGGTCCATCCCCCCTAGCCTCGAAGTTTTGGGGACCCCCTGGAAAAAATGAAGCCCCCCCCCCCAAATTTTCGAATTTTTTACCCCTGACCCCCATCTAGATTTTGAAATCTGACCCCTCCCCTCCCCTCTCGAGGAAATTTTAAGGACCTTTTTTATACAAAATTTTTTTCCAAAAACGTGAATTTTTAACACAAATTCATGTTTTTACACACTTTTTATACCTGAATATCGCTTTTTATTCAATAAAATGAAGTATTATCTTATAAAAAAACTATTATTAAACATTTATTGGTTTAAAAGGATTTTGCTTCGGGAATTGGACCTCACCTGACACCCCTCTAGGTTTCAAAATCTTCCACCCCGGGTCAACCCCCCTAAAAAGCTAGGGGGGTTCGACCCCCCCCCTAGGACCCCCCTCCTATATTTTAAAATGTCATTTACCCGGGGTAAACAACCCCCCTAGCTTTTTGACCGTGTTCATCTATGTGCCTAGCTCACAATTAATTTATTGGGGCTTAATCCTGTTAATATTGTTAGTATTCAATTCAAATCAATCACAAAACTCCGAAAAGTAGTTAAACTAAAAAAATTATCAATTATACAAAAGACAATACCCGCCACGAATTGGCTTCCAAAACACCTCGTTGAAGACTAAACGCAACGAGCGCTATTTCAGCTGGAACTATCACACGATCCGTTGTCATATAGTAGGAATTAGTTGATATGACCCGGAAGACGTGATCCCGAAAAAACGCCTTCTTATCTAAAACACTGAAATGTGTGTCCATAACTGCTCAATTTTCATAAAGTTTTTTTACAATACATAAACATAATAGACAAATGTATTAAAGAATAAGTCAAAGCCACATAGCAAAAGTCAAGACTCAGGAGGGGGGTTTTGAATCAAACATGGGCATGAAGAGTTAACCATTTTTAAAATCTAGGTTTAATCAGGGACGTACCCTACCCAGGGTTTCATTTGGGGGGCGGGGCGGGGGGGGGGCGGATTTAGTACAAAAAAAAATTTCGGGGGAAGGAGGGAGCGGAGTCCTCCCCCATAATTTTTGAAAAGTTTAAAAAAGCAGGGATAAACCTAGATAAAGCTGTGTAATACACTGTTTTTGGCCTAATAACGTAGTATCTAATGTTTTAGCAGTAAAAAACATGTTCACTTAGTGAAAAATTACATTAGCAGATTATGCCAGAGCCTGGATTTCACAAAAAAAAAATTTAAAGACCTTTAAGACCTCCTGGCTACACCCACATTGTAAACCAAATCAAATAAACAGCATCTCCATGTTTTTAGGGTACCTATAGATATAGGTATTTTATGGCTTGGTATTTTTTTCCATATAGATATATGGAAAAAAAATACCAAGCCATTGTTGTAGGCGGCTGGAAATTTTAGGAGGGGGAAAGGTTTATATACAAATCAACCAAATATGATTGTTTATTTTGCTTGATGTGTAGTACTTATTGTTTATTAAAATTATTGTACTTTTATCAATAACATTAAGCTAAGCAAGATAAATAGCAAGAAATATGCACGCATAGGATGGAACTTGACCGCTGAGCAAAGCAAAGTGGAATTTTTTTTGCTTTTTGGGGGTGAATTGTGGTACCAAAACTATTTTTGCGTGGCGCCGAGCGATTAGCAAGGCGCTAGAAATTTTGAATTTTTTGCCTCTGCAAATCCCCAAATTTTACTATCTGGCGTCCATTTTTTGGGGGGGGGCGGCCCCGCCCGCCCAACCACTATCCTTATTTTTCCCCCATCCGACCATTTCGGGGGGAGCCGGCCGTCCCCCCCGGTTACGTTCCTGGGTTTTATGGAGTTTAACGTTTAACCCCCCTCCAATTTTGGAAAAATAAAAAATGCCTATAAAATATTTTATACCTCTATTAAATTTTGAGTTACCAAAAATTGCTTTTTGACATAAAGTTCGCATTTTTTACTTATTTTTTTCTTTAAAAACGAAAAACAATGATTGAGTAAAATGCCGTTTCTCTGGTTTCAATTCCGCTACTCCTCTAAATCCGGGTTTAACCATCCGCACTCCGCCCTTCCCCTAAATACTTCGGGCCCCACCAACTAAAACTAGCCTATTTATATGGATTAAAACTTCCTTGGGGGGAATTAAGGGGGTAAACCCTGCAGAAACCCATAGGTGAAAAAAGGGGAGGCAGGGTGGGGTTCACCCCCCCCTAGCCTTGAAATTTTGCTCCCGCCGAGACGACGGTTTAAAACTATTTTGCTCTGGACACCGGACCCCACCTGACCCCCCTTAAGATTTTAAAATTTCGCACCCCGGTTCGACCCCCCTCCCTTAAAAGCTAGGGGGGAACAGCCTATTTAGACCTAAAAAGTGTTTTTAAACACTGTTTTTAACTAAAAAACCGTGTTTTTGACAGTAAATAAAAACTTATACTTCCAAATTGGTCGGGAGGGGGAGAATGGGGGTCAGCCTCGCTAGGGGGGGGGTCAGACCGGACCGCTCTCGAGCTTTGGGGGAAGGGAGGGCCCCTGAATTTTTCTAGGGGGGAGGGTCCGAAATTTTGGCTCTGGGGGAATGGACCCCTTTGTCCCCCCAAAAAAAGCACCTATGCTTGGGACCCCCTCCTAGAATTCAAAATGCTTATTGCCTCGAGTAACCCCCCATAGCTGCCGGAACCGTGCTCACGGTTACAGCCAAAGCTATGCCAAAGCCCCAATCCTTCATGCCCTATGGATGGATCCGACACTGACCTTTTTCTCCCCTCTTTCTTATCTAAGATAAAGGCTTTTCTAAACGTTAAGGGCTTTAAAAACATTAAACAAAATAAAAATTCGGTACCTATTAATTAAGTACACCTATTTAATCATGGAGGTTCACATAACATTGCCAATTAAAAAATTCTCAATATGAATACACACCTTTTAAATTAGCTCCTGTTGGAATGGCCCATTCAAGGCATTCGTAAATAGTTCGTAAATCTCTTTCACGCTTTTTTACAAAGTGTTCCTGTCCATTATCAGTATCCAAATCATAATACTAAAATACAAAAATCGCTGTTTTTTACCCTTATAGTAAATAATAGTAAATAAATGGCATTTTTCCATGATAGAGGACAGAGGGAGGCGTAACCCATTATTAGTTTTTCCAGAATCATTAGTTAAAAAATTAGTATTTTTACACATTTTTTAGAATTAAATTGCAGGATTTGATCCTATGATATAAATTTGAAGTCTTAAAAATGTAACGGTGGCAGGTATTTTGTTTTTATTTTATAATGATTAAATACCACGATTTATCGAATAAATAATACTTACTTGTGAAATATAAAAAAAAATGTAAAGAGTAAAAATACTGATTTTTGTGTCAAATTAATACTGATCATACATGAACATGGATCGGCAAGCTAGGAGGGTTTTGTTACTACAAAACGTGTTTATAACAGTAAATTTTGACGTAGATTTAATCCAAATTGGGCTCAAAAGGGGGCAGAAGATAAGCAGAAGAGGGCGAATTGAAACAAATTTCCAAACTGCCCTAAAACCTTACAATTTAAGGGCATTCCCGACAGAGACAACCGCTCGCCAAATTTTGAAAAGTCCCATCCCATCCCACGTCCCTAAACCAAAAATGGCGTATTTGAGGCATAAACCTCCAGAAAATTTTTGATATACCCCTAGATTTGGGGTTCGGGCAGTGGCGTGCCCAGGGGAGGGGGCGGGAGGGGGGGCCGCCCCCTCCCCCGAAATCCGGCGAAGCCGGATTTTTTCGTAAGGGGGGACCCTTACGTTTTTTTAAATTTTGGGAGAGAAAAATTTTTTTCTTTAATATTAATACAGAAACTTTCCTGATGCCTTCCAAAAGCATATTAATAGTCAAAAATCCAAAATTTTCCCGCTACGCGGGTAGTTTAAATTGACAATTTATCTTAGTTTTTCAACTTCAAATCGATTATCCCGTTCAGTAGTTAAGGCATACATGTTTAATAAAACTACTATAAACCCTTATTATCCGTTTATTAACGTTTAAACACATGTTTTAAATGTATAGGTATAAAAAAACCTTAAAATTTGTAATAAGTATCATTTGGAATTAAAATTTCTATTGTATTTTAGCGCCTTAAATTCAAAATTTTCTCCCCCGGGGGGGCATTCTGCCCCCCGGACCCCCCCTGACAAGGGGCTCTGCCCCTTGACCCCGCTGGGGGGCCCCCGAAATGAAATCCTGGGCACGCCACTGGGTTCGGGTATATCTGTTAACGGATATCCCCAAAATCGCCGAGGCTGCCCACTTAGGCACATATCCTCAGATTGTTGTGAAAAAGGGAGAATGTGATGTGATTGAAGTTCATAGGTGTTTTAAGAAGAACAGAGGGGTTCACACACACCCCTTTGACCCAAAATTTCAGACACCCCCCACCTAAAAAAATCCAGGCCCCTCTGTACCCCCAAACCAAAACTTGAGATCGGTCCAGCCTGGAATAAAAACTTACAAAGAATATTTTTTATTTATTGTTACTGTCAAAAATAAACATGGTTTTTTAGTTTAAAAAAATGTACTTTTTAGGCTTAAATAGGCTGTTTTATTACTTAAAATTCAATATTAGACAAACCCTTAAATTACTGATTTTAAAAACTTAAAAACCCCCTAAAAAATTTTGGTCTTCCACCCGGGGGTGGACGCGGACCCCCCTAGGGGACCTGACCAAAAATACCTATGGTGAATCTGGGCCCGTATGCAGAGATGGGCATGGGACTAAAATTAAGTCTCAATATTCCAACCTATATTCACCAAATTTTGGTACTATTTAAAATAAAAAATAATAGCTTCATAACATAAATAATGTATATAGGGTTCATAGAACAGAACAGGTATTTAAAATTTTACGTTTCAGCTTCAGTCACTTTAGAGAAATAAGCCTTAAAAAATGGATTTAAGCTCTAGTCACATTTTCGCATACGAGCCCTGGGTTCAGCTGCCACCTCGCCCTTTTTTTAGCCGTAACCACGAAATTGACGAGGCCTCACCGGCGTGCGTACGCCCGGCGTGGATTTTTACGCGTACGCCTATCGCACATTGTTGTTGCATTATCTGAAACTTATCTTCTTCCCTATGCAGATTATGCAAAGGGCAGGCGCTAAGACAAGCCACGAGGGCAAAAAAATTTCACCCCTACGGTTGAGATTCTTCTTCCAACATTAATAACGTTGGCAATTTTTACCACTAGTGTTCACTGCATGCAGTGTTCACTCATTCCGAGGTCTTCGTCTAAAGGATTTTTTAAGTCGCCTGATATTGAGCTTTCTATTTAACGTCGTACATAGGCAGCATAGCTGTTGCTGCAAGGCCAGTGGTACAAACTCCACACAAAATAGAGCTGTACACACCTCGACACACAATAGAGCTGTATTTGTCCACTGATTTGCTAGATGGAAAACTGCCATGTGTGGCCGACGTACAAAAACCTTTTTCTAGCCACGCCAACTCGACTCATTTCTATGAGAGAAAAGATCCAGCATCCAGGTGGTACCCGTAGGTCCGTTGGGTGCTGCCCAAAAGTCAGCACGGTCCTGTTGGCTCAATGGCACCCTATCGCACATGGAAGCACAATATTACAAAACTCATGGACAGAACTGTGCACGGTATGGAAATGCCCCCCCCCCTTTATTGGAAGATTTACCCCCCCTCCCCGCCCAAAAATGAAAAAGTACCTAAAAATTAAGGCGACATTTTTGACCTATAATGCGCCATCATCGCGAAATTTTTGCAATTTTAAGCTTATTTCAATGAATTTTTAGGCATTTAAGACCGATTTTTACCTTATTTTCGCTTTTTTGTCCCTTTTGCCTTCTTGTTTTCTCTTTTTTCTTTCTTTTTTTTGCTTGCCTTCCCCCATTTTTTATATTGCCCACTTCTGTTTTAAAAAAGTTGCCCCACGTGCCCTCCCCCATTTTGGAATTGCCTCCCCCCAATAAAACCCGGGAGTAGTGCACAGGACTGCATGGCTATAGTGACCCGGGGATATTGTGACTTACAATTATGATTTTTTTAATGCTTATTGTGCATAATAATTTCATAATTGAAAACAAAATTTAGAAAGTACAGATTTTGTTTTTATAACAAGATTGCGCTTCAATTGTGCGATTGGCGCAAAAATCCACGCCCACCCGACGCAAGGACGCCGAGCGTGCCAACGCCGGCGAGGCCTCAGGGGGGGAAGTCCGTAATTACGGCTGTTCAGATTCTATCACAGATCTCCAGTTTCATTCAACTAAAAAATATTACCACGAGCCCAAAAAGATATTTTAACTCGAGGAGATCTTTTATTTTGAATAATCTTATTTCATATTTTGAAAACATTACCTTTTTTCTTATATTATAATGTAATGTAACCATACATGGACACGGGGGAGTTGGGGGTGGGGTTTATACCCCCCAAATTCTGAGAAGGGGGTTTAACAAACCCACTCACTTAGAAACATACATGGGCACTGGGGGTTGGCGGAAGTAGGGGGGAGGGTTAACTCCCCCAAATTCTGAGAAGGGGGGTTTAACCCCCCCAACTCAGAAGTGGGGGGGGGGAGAGAAAAGATTAACCTCCCACCTAATTTTCAAAAAATTAAGGAAAAAAATTTCTTTAAAACGACTTCTAACTGCCTCCAAACTTAAGTTTTAAGGTCAAAATGAATGTTTTAAAAATAAAAAGCTCAAAAATACAATAAAAAGGGCTTTTTGACCCAAAATTAGCGTTTTTTACCTATTTTTTCTTTAAAATCAAAAAGCGATATGGGTAAAATGCAATCCAGAAAAAAACGATATGGGTATTTTGCAGGGACGTAGCCAGGGGGGGGCGGCCATCCCCCCGAAACGGTCGGACAGGAGGAAAAATAAGGATAGTGGTTGGGCGTGGGGGGCGGCCACCCCCCCCCCGAAATGGTCGCCAGATAGTAAAATTTGGGGGGTTTTCAGGGGCAAAAATTCAAAATTTTCTAGCGCCTCGCTATTCGCTCGGCGCCAAACTTTAAAATAATTTTAGTGTCCCAATGGACCCCCAAAAATCAAAAATTTGTTCCGCTTCGCTTCGCTCAGCGCCAGCGGTCACTTTCTATAGTATACATACATATATATCTCGTTATTTATGTTGCCTGATGCTAATGTTATTTCAAAGTTAGTACAATAATTTTTATAAGTAATAAGTACTACACAGAAAGCAAAACAAACAATCATATTGGTTGATTTATGTACCTCTCCCCTCCTAAATTTTCCTGCCGCTTATAGCATTGGCTCGGATTTTTTTCATATAGGTAGGTACCCTAGAAAACATGGAGCCGAGATGCTGCTTATGTGCTTTGGTTTACAATGTGGGTTTAGCCAAGGGGTCTGAAACTAACGTCTCTAAATTCCTTTTTTTGTAAAATCCAGGCTCTGCCAATGTGTGCTTATGTAATTTTTAACTAAGAAAACATGTTTTTACCGCTAAAAACATTAGATAATAGGTTATTAGGCCAAAAACAGTGTATTATACAGCTTTATCTACGTTTATCCCTGCTTTTTTAACGTTTTCAAAAATTAAGGGGGGCTCCGCCCCCCCCCCCCCCAAATGAAACTCTGGCTACGTCCCTGGTATTTTGCGTTTCTCGGATTTTAACCCCCCACCCACCCTTCCTAATTTGAGGTTTAACTCCCCACTGCGGACCAACTTGCCCATGTATGCTCAGAACTGGGAGGGGGGAAAGTTGACTTTCCCCCTCCCCAATTTTGGAAAAATGAAGAAAAAATGTTTCTAAAATGTCTTCTATTCTAACTACCTTCAAATTTAAGTTTTGAGGTTCAAATGAATCTTTTAAACAGTAAAAAGCTCAAAAATGCAATAAAAACGGCTTTTTGACCTAAAATTAGTGTTTTGTCTTACATATTTTCCTTCAAAACCGAAAAACAATATGGGTAAAATGCACTCTAGAAAAAAACGATATGAGTAAAATGCGTTTCTTGGATTTTAACCCCCCCCCCTAATTTGGCGTTTAACTCCTCTACGGACTAACTTGCCCATGTATGAATGTAACACATGCAATTTTAACGCATTTCTTTACTAAAAAAAAAAATTTCAACCCCTCGTAAATAAAAAAAAGAGTCCAGAGTTTAAAAGAAACATTCCACGATTTGAAAAAGCGTTCTAGAGGTTAAAATAAACAACAGACCTGTGCACTGCCGCCCCACCCCGGGGTTTTTATTGATATTAAAAAAATAATTGTAATTAATTTACAGCTGTAAATTAATAAACGCTTTTTTTGTGTTTTTAATTAAAAAGTATGCGTTCAGAATCTAAAAAATTACAAACTTATAAATTCCAGTTATGTACGTATTTTTTAATAGAAAAAGAAGAAAATAAACGCGTTTATTAATTTACAGCTGCAAAAATCTTTATGAAATAGGCCCAGGATAGAATGCATTTTTCGCCAAATGAGCCACAGATCCCCCGCAGTCACAAAATCCTAGCTACGCCTACTACGCCCACGGAGGCGGCGAATTTTTAAAAACACGGAGGGAGGCCAAAATTAAACGGCAAGAATCAAGCACAGGAAAAAAGAAAAGCAAGAAAAAAATAGTAATTTGAAGTAAAAATAAGTCTAAAATAATTTAAGTAAAAAAAATCTAAAATGGTTTTAAAAAAATGCGTTAAAATAGGCTAATAACTGCAAGAATTTCGCAAAAAAGACCAAAATAGTGCATTAATTTTTTTATACTTTTTTTATTATTGGGTGGGTTGGGCGTGGAGGCAATAAAACGGGGAGTGGGCACCCACCGCACAGTTACTTATATAGCGGGGGCATTTTCAGACTGTGCACGTGGTCTGAAATGACAATTTCAATCGCAGCGGAACAATCATTTTGATTTATATACTAGCAGCGACGAGGCCTGAATAGTCTCTTCTATGAGCCCGGAATTTTTCAGTTTATTGACGTGGCTTTTTCTGGGGCGGCCACCGATTCCATCAGTGCTTGGTGTTCCCCGCAGTTTTTTCTCCTTCACTACTGTCCTCCCGTGTCTTTTCTCCGCTTGACCTTTTTGCTTCCAAAAGTTTTTAACTTCTTCTGGCAATTCCTGGAACCATGTTACAATTTTGTAAAGTAAGTGTATTACACTGATAAAAATCATTTACATATTGTTCTAATTATTGAACAGTTTTACAAAAACTATGCAATAATCAGACCTGTGCACTGCCCCCCCGGGTTATAATGGGGGAGGGCAAATCCAAAACGGGGGGGGGGGAGGCGGGGGGGAACTTTTTTGGAGGGGGGCAAGCAGGGAGAAAGAAAAAAAAAAGAAAAAAAGGAGAAAAAACGAAAAAAAAAGGAAAGGAAAAGCAAAAAAAGGGACAAAAAAAGCGAAAATAAGGTAAAAATAGGTCTAAAAAAGCTTAAATTGCCTTTAAATAGGCTAAAAACTGCAACAATTTCGCAATGATGGCGTCATAATACGTAAAAAATAGCGTCATAAATTTTGGGTACTTTTTCATTTTTCCGCAGGGGGGTCAACAAAACGGGGGGGGGGGCAAATCCTCAAATAAAGCGGGGGGGGGCATTTTCAAACCGTGCACAGGTCTGCAATAATAGACATGGGAATATGGGGCGGAAATTTATAAATGAGTATGAATTGTTTAACCAACAAACCTCCCTTACTGGAAAGTGGTTGGAAGCATAGGTGGGCAGAGGGGTTGGGGGGTTATACCCCCCAAAAAATCCCGATTATAGCCGACACCCATGGATGAACACGATCAAAAAACTAGGGGGTGTTTACCCCGGGTAAATGACATTTTAAAATCTGGGGGTCTAACCCCCCTAGCTTTCTAGAGAGGGTCGACCCGGGTTGGAAGATTTTGAAACCTAGAGGGGGGTCAGGTGGGGTCCAATTTTCAAAACAAAAATACTTTTAAACTATTAAATGTTTAAAAATAGTTTTTTAATAAGATAATACTACATTTTATTGAATAAAAAGCAATATTTGGGTATAAAAAGGGCGTAAACACAAATTTATGTTAAAAATTTACGTTTTTGCAAGAAAATTTAATATAAAAAAGTGCTTAAAATTTTCTCGAGAGGGGAGAGGGGAATGTCAGATTTCAAAATCTAGAGGGGGGTCAGGGGTAAAAAATTTGAAAATTTGGGGGGAGGGGGGCCCCTGGATTTTTTCTTGGGGGCCCCCAAAATTTTAAGGCTAGGGGGGTGGACTCCACCCTACCCCCCTTGTTCATCTATGCATCCCCCTAAAATTTTAGGGTACCTTGGACACCCCCCGAAAATTTGGGAGGTCCCAGTACTAACAACGCTAAAAATAGGCTATTTGAGGTATACCCAAAAAAAATTTTTGGGTATACCCCTCCCTCCCTCAAAATTCGGGAGGCTGCTCACCTATGGTTGGAAGCATATGTATGAGGGGGTTTGGGGGTTATGGTTATACATACCCCCCAAAAAAATCCTGATTATAGCTGACAGGTGACACCCCCCTTCTAAAATTTGGGGGTATCCTACCCCAGACCCCATTTATAGCCGACACCCCCTCCTAAAATTTGGAAGTACCCTACCCCTTCTAAAATTTGGGGGTCCCATTACGAAAAACGCTAAAAATACGGTGTTTGAGGTATACCCCCAAAAATATTTTTGGGACACCCCTCTTTTAGGTGGGCAACCTCCCAGATTTTGGAGATCAAATTTTGGGGAGTCGGGTATACCCCCTAATATACGGCTGCCCACCCATGGTTGGAAGCATAGATGAGACGCTTCCGGTAGCTAGGAAGGGGGGAATGGTTGCTCGGGGTAAAATCCCATCTTGAAGTCTAGGAGGAAAGTCTAGCTATGGGGTCCGTCCGAACATACATGGACATGGGGAAGCGTTGGAGAGGTTAACCCTCTCTTTCCTCCCAAATTCTGAGACGGGGGTTAAAATTTAGGTGGGCAGGGAAGAGAGTTGGGTGGGGGTTATTTATACCATACATGGACAAGTTGTTCCGGAGTGGGAGGGGGTTAAACCCCTAATTTATGGGGGGGGGGTTAAAATCCGAGAAACGCAAAATACCCATATCGTTTTTTTTCTGGAGTGCATTTTACCCATATCGTTTTTCGATTTTGAAGAAAAAATGGGTAAAAAACGCTAATTTAAGGTCAAAAAAAAGTTTTTATAGAATTTTTGAGCTTTGTATGGCTTAAAACATTCATTTTGACCTCAAAACTTAAGTTTGAAGGCAGTTAGAAGTCATTTTAAACACATTTTTTTCTTCATTTTCCAAAATTGGGGGGGGTTAACTTTTTCTCCCCCCTCCCCAACTTCTGAGTGGGGAGGGGGGGGGGTTAAACCCCCCTTCTCAGAATTCGGGGGGTTAACCCCCCCCAACCCCCCCCGTGCCAATGTATGGGGGGGGGGGGGGGGGGTGGGTTTGTGGGTGGGGGTTATACAGACCCCCCCCCCCAAAAAAAAATACCCTGGTTACTGCCGACACCCACCCAACCCCCATTCGCCCCCTCTAAAAATTGGGGGTACTCCCTCTGGACACTCCCTCCTCTAAAGTTTGGGGTACCTACCCAGTACCAAAAACTAAAAACGCTAAAAATGGAGTAGTTGAGTAAATTAAAAAAAAATTTTGAGACACCTCCGCCCGGGGTCGATTTATATATATATATATATATATATATATATATTGAGACACCCCCGCCATAGTCCGGAAGGCTGTCCATCCTAGTTTTTTTTTCGCCAGTGCCTAGGCGCCAGCTGGCGCCTAGCCTCCAAATTTTTGGCGCCAGCGCTGAAATCTAGGCGCCAAAAACATAAAAATTTTTTATGTCAACAAATGGAGCTAATATAATAGTTTTTTCAGTACCATATATAATTTTGGATGACTTTAAAGTCAAAATGTCAAAATGCTTTTGTTTTATATGCTAAAAATCTTAAAAAAAATAATTTTTTTCTTTTTTTAATGCACAACTTCTAAATACGTAAAATTTTGCCAAAGGATCATAATTTAACAAGAAAACATTGGCACAAAGACCTAGAAAATTATAAAATAATTTGGGTTTGGCTCATACATGGGCAAGTTGGTCCGGAGTGGGGGGGGGTTAAACCCATACATGGGCAAGTTGGTCCGGAGTGGGGGGGGGGGGTTAAACCCCAAATTAGGGGGGGGGTTAAAATCCGAGAAACGCAAAATACCCATATCGTTTTTTTTCTGGAGTGCATTTTACCCATATCGTTTTTCGATTTTGAAGGAAAAATAGGTTAAAAACACTAATTTTAGGTCAAAAAGCCCTTTTTATTGCATTTTTTGAGCTTTTTATTGCTTAAACCATTCATTTTGACCTCAAAACTTAAGTTTGGAGGCAGTTAGAAGTCATTTTAAAGACATTTTTTTTCTTCATTTTTCCAAAATTGGGGGGGGGGGGGGTTAAATTTTTATCCCCCCCCACTTCTGAGTGGGGGGGGGTTAAACCCCACTTCTCAGAATTTGGGGGGGTTAACCCCCCCCCCGTGCCCATGTATAATTAAACCCCAAATTAGGGGTGGGGGTTAAAATCCGAGAAACGCAAAATACCCATATCGTTTTTTTTTCTGGAGTGCATTTTACCCATATCGTTTTTCGATTTTGAAGGAAAAATAGGTTAAAAACACTAATTTTAGGTCAAAAAGCCCTTTTTATTGCATTTTTGAGCTTTTTATTGCTTAAAACATTCATTTTGACCTCAAAACTTAAGTTTGGAGGCAGTTAGAAGTCATTTTAAAGACATTTTTTTTCTTCATTTTTCCAAAATTGGGGGGGGGTTTACTTTTTCGCCCCCCCCCCACTTCTGAGTGGGGGGTTAAACCCCACTTCTCAGAATTTGGGGGGTTAACCCCCCCTACCCCCCCCCCCCCGTGCCCATGTATGGTTTGGCTTGGCTGGCATAATTTTAATATGAAGGTGTTTATTATAACCTATTTTTGCTTGGTACAGTTGGTTTAAAATTTGTATATGGATTTTTTAAACAGGTTGTTTACATTATTTTTTCTTTATATTTGCGTTTTTTATTTTTTCTTTATATTCTTTAATTCTCATTTTAAAATTGTTGTTTGTTTGATGAATTAAAACTTTAGAGGAGGATCTCTAATAGCTTTACACTAAATTAAATAAAATTATGGATTTTAAATCAATATAAAAAAATGATAGTTTTTTTAAGTGAAACAGATAGAAACAGTTGGCATGAATCATGAAAAAATTTTAAAAAATCTTGCAATATAATGATTAGTGATTAGATAATGATTTTAAAAGTCAATAATTTTTTTAGCAAAATGATTTTATTAAGGGGTAATTTTAGGTTTGGATCAAATCAAAACTAAACTTTATTAATTAGTTTTTTAAGATTTTTATTTTTAATGGCATTTCTCAGGGTTAAAAAAATATAATTATTTAGCAGTATTACCTATATGCCACAAGAAAAATAAAATAAATTATTAATAAGTTCAAAATAGTTATGCGCTGACGCTAAGCCAAGCGAAGCGCAAGAAAAATTTTAGAAATTGATATTTTAAACTTTGCTTCCTTTTTTGTCTATTTGTCTAAAAAAAAGCTGTAAAAAATATGTGTCTAGCCAAAAATCTAGGCGCCAGGCTTACGCCAAGGCCCAAAATTTTAGGCGCCAGCGGGAATTTCTAGGCGCCAGTGGCGTCGATTCGGCATAAAAAAAACCTAGTGTCCATCTAAGGTTAACGTAACCCCCCCCCCTAGGAGTGGGGGAAACGGTTTAACCCCCATTTAAAAAAAATATCTTCAAAATGACCTCCAAGTGCTTCCGAGCTGAAGTTTTTGGATCAAAATGAGTAGTAATGGGCGGAACTATGGAACCCTCTGAACCAGAATTAGAGATTTTTTCAAAAATCCGAAATACGAACTGGGACTGGAATTGAGATTTTTTAAAAATTCGGAACAGGAAGCGGAATCCCAAATTTTGCCCAGAACATCTGGAACCCCGAACTGCCAGTGGCGTGCCCAGGGGGGGCGGGGGGGCGGCCGCCCCCCCCCTCCTGAAATCCGGCGAAGCCAGATTTTTTTGTAAGGGGGGACCCTTACGTTTTTTGAATTTTGGGAAAGAAAAAAAATTTTTTTTCTTAAATATTAATACAGAAACTTTCCTGATGCCTTCCAAAAGCATATAAATAGTCAAAAAACCAAATTTTTCCCGCTTCGCGGGTAGTTTAAATTGACAATTTATCTCAGTTTTTCAATTTTAAATCGATTTTGCCGCTCAATAGTTAAGGCATACATGTTAAATAAAACTACTATAAATACTATTAACCTTTTATTAACGTTTTAAACACATGTTTTAAATGGATAGGAATAAAAAACCTTAAATTTTGTTTTAATTATCATCTGGAATTAAAATTTCTAGTGTTCTAGCGCATTAAATTAAAAATTTTCTCCCCCGGGGGGCATTCTGCCCCCCCGGACCCCCCTGAAAAGGGGCTCTGCCCCTTGACCCCGCTAAGGGCTCTCGCCCCCCAGACCCCCATCAGGGTTAGTATGTACTCCCCCAGACCGCCCCCCCCGAAATGAACTCCTAGGCACGCCACTGCGAACTGCCTATTACACTGCGAAACACCCGGAACACCAGAACCGGAATCAGAACCGGAATTGAGATTTTCCAAAAATCTGGAATAGGAACGGGAGTCGCAATTGAGATTTTCCAAGAATCAGGCACAGGAACCGGAACTGAATATCCCAATTTTGCCCAAAACATCCGGAACTGCCTATTACACTGCGAAACCCCCGGAACACCAGAACCGGAATCAGGACCGGAATTGAGATTTTCTAAAAATCCAGAACAGGAACCGGAGTCGCAATTGAGATTTTCCAAGAATCCAAAACAGGAACCGGAACCGAAATTCCAAATTTTGCCCGGAACATACGGAACAGGAACTGGAACTGCCTATCACTAAAAGTGGGTGGTTTAAGACACACAAAAAGCCCAAAAATGCTATAAAAGGGCTTTTTGACCTACATTTAATGTTTTTTTTACATTTTTTCTTTTCAAATTGGAAAATGATATATAATTATGCATTGGTAAAACGTACTTCAAAAAAACTATATGGGTGGGTAGGGTAAAATGCGTTCCAAAACCTGGGAAAGGGGTTGAACTGAAATAACTGTTTATTAACTTACACGCCAATATGGGTCGCTCTGTTCTACCAATTCTTGCATAGATCCTCCAGGAATAACTCCTTTCAGTTGCAAATTCTGAGCGAAAAGAACAAATCCGTTACTCATTTTGTAACACAGCGCACACTTCTTCTAAATAAAAATTTGTAATATTTTTAAATTAAAATAATAGATTTAGTTTGGTTTACAATCCCATTTTTTTTCTTATTTTTTCCTTTTTAAAATTTTACCTGTCCCGAGGAAAAACACCCCATTATAAATATTTTTTCCCCCCTTGGACTCACATCCCCACTTTAGCCCCTATTTTGTGGGTTTTTTTTTGTTATTAAAAAGTTTTGAAAAAGAAGTTGTTACCCCCTTTTTTCCAAAAAAATACTTTATTTTAATATGTAAAATTTTTGTTTTTAAGGAAAATTTTTCTCCGCTCTTTATAAACTATTTTTATAATTTTATTTTTTATTTTCTTTTAGCTTTTTTTAAGTTTTAATTTTTTTCTACTTCCTTCATTTTGTACATCACATCTTTTTAAATATCTGTAATTTTTTTTTTTTAAAAAAAAAAAAAAAAAATAAAATAAAAACATTTCAAGCCAAAATGGATGGACTGAAAACACGACACAAATCGGAAATTGAGGGATTGCGTGCCAGGGTGGCGGAGCTAGAAGCCGAGAGGGAAACGTGGGTGGACGAAAAAGGACAACTGGAACAGCGCGTCCGAAATTTGGAGGAAACGTCCAAGTGTCTACAGCCCCATGTTTTTTCTACAATTGTTGCGGATGTCTGCCAGCAAGTGGTCAAGCAGCTCCTACCAGTGCTAAATGAATTGTTCGAAGACCATATGGCAAAGCTGGATGCCAAAAAAGAGCATGGACAATTCGCAGTTGTCAGTGGCCTGCCAGAGACGGACAATGACTCTGCCGAGGTGAAGGAACTGGTGGACAAACTTGCTGGAGACTCTGGAAACATAGAAATTGTGGACTATTTTCGAATAGGCACAATGAAGACAGTGAATGGGCGAGCAAAGCCACGTCTAATGAAAATTAAGTTTGCTTCTCCAGGGGTGCGCAATAAAATTGCTCGCTCTGGGAGTAAGCTAAAAGAAAGCAAATTTAGGGGTGTGTATATCCGCCCATCATTAACCTATGACCAGCGCATAGCGCAAGCAAATTTAATAAAAACTGTTAAGGAACACAGGGAAAATAATGCTAACTCTAAGCTCCAAGTTAGATACAATAATCAAGGCGATCCTTACATATTTGATATTATTGAAAAAAAAATTTTGAAAAAAAAGAAGAAATAGTCAAAACTCCATAGGAATTTCTGCGACCCACTTGCAGCACAGCTCAAATTAAAGCGATATGTTTTAATGCGAGGAGTCTCAGAAGTTCCTTGACGGAGTTTAATATTCTATTATCTGGTAATGATGCAACATATAATTGTTTGAATTTTGATTTATTATTTGTGACTGAGACGTGGTTAACTCGTGACATAAATAATAAATTAATCAATCCGTTAAATAAATATCATGTAATTCGTTATGATAGGCCAAAAAGTAACTATGGTGGCGTTTTGTTAATGATTAGAAATAAATACCAAATCATTGAAATAGAAATAAATCCAAGATTTGCAGATATAGAAATATCGGCCTGTGATATACTTTTTAAAGACTTAAAAATTAGAGCCGTTTGTTTATACAGGCGTCCTCAAACAACTAAACAAGAGGATGAATTAACTTTTGAACTACTCAGAAACCTAGTTTATAATTTTGAAGGTACTGTAATACTTTGTGGGGATTTCAATCTCCCTGGGATTAGATGGGATAATATGGAAATAGTTTCAAACAATCAAAATGAAGAGAACTACTTTTTTCTATTCAGTCAATTAGGACTTTCTCAGCTCATAAATTCACCCACTAGAGAAAATAATTTCTTAGACCTCATTCTTACTACTGATGTAGATATTTTCAACTCAGCAGATGTAGACTAAAATTTTCTTAATTCTGACCATCTCTCTATTCTATTTGAACTTAATGTTTGTTTGAATAATCAAGGAAATAATATAAATCAGACAGATAATTTCACCCAATTTTGTTGATGCATATACCACTAATTTCTTTTTCTGTTATATGCTTCATATAATTGGGATGAAC
>JASAMX010002830.1:0-12039 GCA_030248175.1 Microlaimidae sp. YZB2_3 | reverse complement strand
AGTAATTTTCAATTTTTTTAAGACTGGATTAAAACTTATCAAAAAGTCGACTGTATTTTATTTTATTTTAACCCCTAACTTTTGTAAGAAGTCATTCAACATGGAAATTCCAAAAAATAATCAAGTTAGCCTTTCGAGGAAAATTACACAGCATTCGATGATGAAATTCAATCCTGATTCTCAACAATGGAAATTTTTTTGCGGTTTAGCTCATGTGAAGGTATATTATAAACTTTATTGTCATTTAATTAAACCCTTCCATCATCTCATGTTATATTTCAAAAAAGACGAGAATCGCGCTAATATTGAACGCATGTTTTCCAGTATATAGTTAAAATTAAGTTCAAATAAGTTTAAATTGCATTGTCAGTATAATAACATGGTTAAAAAATCAAAATTACCGTAAATTAACCCTTTGGGCTTTATTCCGCTCCATATACGCAAAAGGTATTTCGCGTCACCGCTGCTTAGTGGTAAAGTTGGCGGGAGGCGGAGGCCTGAAGCGGAGTTTAACGCACTACAGCACTACAGCACTGGCGTGCTGCACCTTCTGCGGATTCGCAGCGCTTTTTTGACGAAAAAAATTACAAAGGATTGAAATTACTACGGGCAATATGAATCGTTTTTTTTATACATTGTTTTTAATGATAACAAAATTTAGTTTTAACGTTTTTATAATGAAAAAGCTTTTTCAAACTAACCTCATAACGTTTAAATTTGGTTTATTTGTATACACAAGTATCCCGTATTTAGCCATACGGCTGACAAAAAATTGTTGTTGCTGACAAAATTTAGTTTTAAAGTTTTTATAATGGAAAAACTTTCTAACTAACCTCTAACGTTTAGATTTTTGTCTGTTTGTACACACAAGTAACCCGTGTTAACCATACGGCTGAAATATACTTTTCCTGTTTTTTAGCCTCTTGTTGTATTTAGAATCGTCAATTCACTTAAAATTTAAATTGTACAGTGCTTTATAATATATTTTATTTTAGGTTCATAAAAAATAAACAAAAATGAAGTTCACAAAAACGCAGTTACACTTTGTAACCAGTGTGTATAATTAGGGGAAATTAAAAAAAGCGCAAACATATTATATAGTTTTACACATATAGCTAAAACACGCCTAATACTAAAAAAAACTTTTGCTTTTAAACTATAGCAGTTTTATTAAAATTAAACAGAAAAAAATACAATAATAAAATGTGGATGTTTGTCGGTAATAAATTGATAATTTATTTAGAAATTTATTATGGATTTTAAAATTTTTACAACCAACACAACCTAACAACTGTTTTTGGACTATTTTTGTTAAATCCTTTTAAAAAATTACAATATTTGTTACCAAATTCAATAATTTAATAAATTAATTGTTAAACTATGGCTATAAGCTTTAATATTTAACCGTTTTTCCTAAAATTTTTACATGTTTTATTGTTAAATAATGGTTTCAATATTCCAAATTATCGAGATCAGCTAGGTTTTATTTGCCTATAATATTTTTTACCACCACTAATTTTACGCCAGTTCAAAGACCACAAAACTGTAAAGTCAAGAAAATTAAGAGAAAAAGAGTTTTCACTTTCCAATTCCAAAATAAATCTTTTAGTGAAAATGCACTGTATAACATAAAGATATTTGTATTATTTATTTTTTCAAAAATCTAACTAACCACAATTATTTTGAACTATAAACTTCCCAATAATATTTTATTTTATTGAAAAATTTTATTGAAAATTGCACGAATCTAACCATAAACACGTTCTAGTAAAAATTTAACGTGATTTTTTAAAAACAGTTTTTGCCAGAATCCTAACGTGAAAAAGTCGCACACGTGTTTTCCAGGGACTTAAATGTGATAAGACAAAACTAAAATAAACCAGACCTAATCAGTCATGACGTGACTTTAAATGCTTCAGAAAAAACTGAAAACTGGCAAATTCTGCATTACATTATAATATTGTAATATCTGCTTAATATTAACGTATTTTTTATGGCTGAATTATTTTTTCTGTTCAAAATTATACAGGTTCAGCGCGTCAAAATTATCGCCAAAATATGTATATATCAAGTACTTTTTGATTAATTTATTATTTTTGGCACTGTTAGTCAAATCAAGCAACCTACTTTTGAGTCATTAAAAATTTACAAAAAGACAAAACAAAAATTACAAATTACAGATAGGATAATTTGCAATTTTTGTATTTTTTTCGTCAATACTTTTTATCCTTACTGTCTAATTGTCTATGTATAACTTATAAGTTAAAAATTTACAAATAACATTTAGCGGTTTCAATTTAGCACGTCGTCGCAGGAATCGCTGCGTTTTGGATTATTTTTATTATAACAACGACAATAGCAAGAATAATGGCGATGGAAGAATTTGACAAAATCCCAAATATTACTGGAATCATGTGCACGGAGTGCTCTATAGCCTTAATTTTAATTGGATTTATTATTGCCAGTCTGTATAAAAAGCAGTCATTCTACATGCAGTATGCCCTTCTGTTTCAGGTGTGACTATGATTATTTTATCATAACAATTATACATGGAATATATAAAACGAAAATTTATGTAAGACATATCTTTTAGTGTCAAACCATTTTTGAACAATGTTTGTTAAGTTTATGTTTTCAAATATTTTGCGCATTGTTCTCAAACAAACGTCTTTTAAAGACATGGCGAACAAACAAAACTTTACATGGCACAATCTTTATAAAAAATAACGTTGAAAAATATTAAAATTCATATTTTGCAATATTTTTTTAAGTTTTATCTTTGACATGTAGCGGTCATATTAAGAAATTTTTGGAAAATAATTAAAAATTTTTAGGAAGCATTGTCGTTTATTAAATTCCTATATCGCCCGAATGGCCCGAAATACATTACTCCTTTAATACTGAACCGATTCAGCTGCGAAACTTAAAAAGACAGTTAGTCTTGTAGTGGAGCACTCCAAATACCAAATTTGAATTAGGTAGGTTTGGTATTATACGAGCAGTCCGGTTCAAACGATATAGGAATTTGAGTTGTGACAGTGCTTCTTTAAAAGAATTTGTTAAGTACATATAATTCTTTTTGTTGTCTGTAGCGATAAAATTTCAAATGATTAATTGCACTGTGGTGGAATTATATCTGGCTGACCTCGTAAATTAAAATAGAATTAATGAGCGGACCAATTAAAATTGTGCGGTTATGACGTTTTTTTTAAACAAAGAACGCAAAATTTTTTGATTCCACCTTTTCACAAAATATACGAAAATTAACCAACTTTAACTTTAACCTTTAAAAAATTGCATTTGGGTTATAAATTAAGTAATTTGATAAATAATTAATAAAATACGGGTTTTGATCCTTATTATTAAATCACTTTTGTTTAAAATTTTTAATGTTTTTATTTTTAAATAGTCGATTCAATACTGCAATTATCGAGGTCAGCCAGATTGTGTTGGCCTATAAATAGCTTTTTGTTGATTTTTTTTATTGTTCTTAAATATTTCTTAACAACTTTCGAGATTTCTACCTGCTTACACATGTGTTTTTCTGCGTCAAATGTTTTTTTTATTTTACAAATTTAGTATAAACACATCGTAGTTAAACCGCTCATTTTTTCATTTAACATGTAAGTATAGCCGGCATTCAGCACGGTAATTACTGTAAAACCGCACATCACCGTTTAATTACAGTAAATATCGTGCTGGGTGCCAGATATACTTACATGATGAGCGGTTTAAATACGAAGCGTCAATTACATTTTATATTACATAGTCTATATAACTTAAATTTTGATAATGTATAACATGAGTATCGCAACATTATAGACTCGAATTTGATCTAATTTAGAGTTGTAAGCGGGTCGAAATTTGAACGGAGCGACCCGGCCCAGCTCTGTCCGAGACAGTTTTCAGCCCTGTCAAGCTTGACCCGACCGAGAATTTCTTCGTTCGGCCCAACCCGTGGCCAGCATTTTCATTTTTTTATACTGTGCTATTCTGAAAAAAGTCGGCCTACCGGTTCGCCAGTATTAAAATCCTATATTTGGCCCAGCCTGATTTATCAAATAAGGCTAAAAATCTCAGTGTAACCCGACCCGCCCGGCCCGGCCTGCTTACAACTTTAAATTGATTCCAAAAAGTGTCTATAAACCGCTTTTACTCATGTAATATTGATTTGGGTTACTGTAATGAAATACAAGTTTTTTTTTGTCAAAATTTTAAAGGCAAATATAGGTTATTTTGATGTTCCCGGAAATAGCAGTAATTTTTAATGGATACAAAATGGCTGGCAGAGGTTCTTTGAATTCGGAAAAAATACAGAATGAAGATAAAACTTTTTTAGTCCAACGACTAGCTGACCAAAAGAAGTATGTTTATGTAAGTTAAATTAATATTTGGAAACCAATTTTGATATTATATGTTTTGACCCATCCCTCCTAAACGGAGGCTTGAAAATTATTTTTTAAAGAAGTCGGAATTACTTACAATAAATTTCTAATTCCGGCGGCCGTGGGCCGCCGGATATTATCTTTAGATGAGTAAGTAAGTACTGTAAGTGAGTGAGTAACTTCCTAACGCTTTCTTTGATTTTGAATAACTCGGCCGATTTATCTCTATATAAGTTGAAATTTGGAACATATATAGAACTAATAACGGAGAATCGATTGATAATCACGATTTTGTGATTTGACAAATTGTACGGTTGATCATGACGTATACAAATTTTATTTAAAACAATTATAACTCGGCCGAATAAAATCTATATGACTGGAAATTCGGAACATACACACCTAACAACGAAAAAATCGATTGATAATCACAATTTTGTGATCTGACATATTATGCAGTCGATTATGACGTATATGTAAATTTTATTTAAAACAATTATAACTCGGCTGAATAAAATCTATATGACTTGAAATTCGGAACATTTATACAACTGACAACGTAGAATTGATTAATAATCACGATATTTTGATCTGACAAATTTTGCGGTCTATCATGACGTATGCAAATTTTTTTTAAAACAATTATAACTCAGCCGAATAAAATCTATATGACTTGAAATTTGGAACATAGATACAACTGATAACGAAGAATCGATTAATAATCGTGATTTTGTGATATGACAAATTGTGCGGTCGATCATAACCATAGATGGGCAGTGGGGGGTTGGGGGGTTATCCCCCCCCAAATTTCAGATTTTGCTGACACCTCCCCCCTCCCTAAATTTGGGGTACCCGGGGACACCCCACCCCAAATTCGCCTCCCGGAGAAAAAAGTTTAAGTGTTATAAAAGGACTAAAAAAAATTTTCCGCGCCTCGCCTCGCGCGGAGAGTTAATTGTTAATTGACAATTTATCTTAGTTCTTCCATTACAAATCGATTATCCCGTTCAGTAGTTAAGGTATACAGTTTAATAAAACTAAAACAATAAAATAAAACACTATTATCCTTTAATTAACGTTTTAAACACATGTGTTAAATGTGTAGGTATAAGAAACCTTAAATTTTGTAATAAGTATCATGGAATTAAAATTTCAAGTGTATTTTAGCGCCTTAAATCTTAAATTAAAAATTTTCTCCCCCGGGGGGCATTCTGCCCCCAGACCCCCCTGACAAGGGGCTCCGCCCCTTGACCCCGCTGGGGGGCTCTCGCCCCCCCAGACCCCCCCATAGCTGGGGGGCTGCTGCCCCACAGACCCCCCTTCAGGATTAGTAGGGCCCCAAACCGCCCCCCCCCGAAATGAAATCCTGGGCGCGCCACTGTAAAAGGGGGGTCTGTGTAACCCCAAATTTTTCCCTTTGCTGACCTAAAAGAGGGGTCTAGACCCCTCCCCCTTTGGCTACACCCATGTATGTATATAATCTTTAATTAAATATAAGATTATGGATTAAAAAGTTTGTGATACTTGACTTTATAATCAAGACAATAATATTATTATTCTATTATTACGTAATTATTAAAAAACTATGATTTCTAATCTAATTATAATATGGCGCCAGTTGGAAATTCAGGCATTTCGTTGTTTTCAGTCATTTTTTCCGGTAGCCCTAGTTTTAACTCCCCTTAAACGGCGCCTTAGGTTTTTATATAAAATTAAATTTATAAAACAGTCTTCGTAAAATTAAAATAATTAAATTCCTTAGCGTGGAAATGCGCGGTCTCACACACGAGCAGGCGCTCGCCTGTTTTGTTACGCCGGTTGTCTGAGTCGGTGGGGTTTTTGTTCTGCGTACGGTGCGTGCGTGTTTTGCAGCCCAGTGCATAAATGTGTTAATATAAAAACGGCCCGCGCATCAAAAGGTCGTGGTTTTTTATACTTGCTTGAAATTGTTTGGCTGCAAAATACGACAAGAAGACCCGAAGACCCTGAGGCAGAATAATCTTTCTGGCCTCCACCCTAAGCCTATTTTTATTGTCAAAGCAAACGTGAATTTATTATAGTAGGCCCCGTCGTATTTTGGTAGTCCTCCGTGGGATCTCTCAGACGATCGGTGTTGGAATCATTTTTAAAACTTTTTGAATGCTTTTGTGTAATTATTATACGTGTGTGAGCCCGGAACATTTCCACGGTCGAACCTTTGTTTAGAACCTGTTTAAATAGCTTAGTTTTTGGTTAGGTAAACGGCGCTGTGTTTTTAACGGTTAATCAGGGGCCCTCTCTTGTTACCTTGGCAACTTACGTTTCAAACTGTGTTTTTTATGCGCTCGGCTTAAAGCCCTATTTTCAGCAACCCCGCCCTCGCCAAAAAGGCCAAAACTTAGTCAAAGGTGTATTTTCACCATCGTTTTTCGTGTCCCTTCCCTTAGGTTTAATTGCCGCCTTTTCGTTTTTGTTTTGTGTGGTTTTGGGGTTTGTTGTTGTTTTTTGTTTTTTTTTCTTTCTTTTTCTTCGTTGCGGGTTCTCGAACGAAATCCTCCACCGGTTCAGGCTTTTAACACGGGCCCCGTTATCGGCTCCAGTTATGTCGCGCCGATAACGATGTTTATTTTTAGTGCGGGGACTTCTACCGCTGGCGGACACGGAACGAACGAGAAGGTGTAAAAGACTCTAGCTCAGATGTGTTGAACAGATGTTGGTCTGACTGATACTCGCCGGTCGAGTTTTCCTTAAGCCGAACCCTTGCTTATTAAGTAAGATATTAACGATTTTGACGCAATGTTAGTACTGAAATGTTGGACAACTTTTTACGGGGAACCGTTTATGAGCGCCAAAAGAAAGCATACACCGTGGCAGACAAAACACGTATTACCGATAAATAACTTACGCAGGGCTGGCACAAGGGCACACTTAACCTATTAAAAACGTTGGAAAAAGGATACGAAAATGCGGCAATTAAACCTAAGGGAAAGGACACGAAAAACGATGGTGAAAATACACCTTTGACTAAGTTTTGGCCTTTTTGGCGAGGGCGGGGTTACTGAAAATAGGGCTTTAAGCCGAGCGCATAAAAAACACAGTTTGAAACGTAAGTTGCCAAGGTAACAAGAGAGGACCCCCGTTTAACCGTTAAAAATACAGCGCCGTTTACCTAACCCAAAAACTAAGCCAGTTAAACAAGTTCTAAACAAAGGTTCGACCGTGGAAATGTTCCGGGCTCACACACATATTATAATTACACAAAAGCATTCAAAAAGTTTTAAAAATGATTCCAACACCGATCGTCTGAGAGATCCCACGGAGGACTACCAAAATACGACGGGGCCTACTATAATAAATTCACGTTTGCTTTGATAACAAAAATAGGCTTAGGGAGGAGGCCAGAAAGATTATTCTGCCTCAGGGTCTTCAGGTCTTCTTGTCGTATTTTGCAGCCAAACAATTTCAAGCAAGTAAAAAAAACCACGACCTTTTGATACGCGGGCCGTTTTTATATTAGCACATTTATGCACTGGGCCGCAAAACACGCACGCACCGAACGCAGAACAAAAACCCCACCGACTCAGACAACCGGCGTAACAAAACAGGCGAGCGCCTGCTCGTGTGTGAGACCGCGCATTTCCACGCTAAAGAATTTAATTATTTAAATTTTACGAAGACTATTTTACAAATTTAATTTATATAAAAACCTGAGGCGCCGTTTAAGGGGAGTTAAAACTAAGGCTACGGGAAAAATGACTGAAAATAATGAAATGCCTGAATTTCCGACTGGCGCCATATTATAATTAGATTAGAAATCATAGTTTTTTCATAATTACGTAATAATAGAATAATAATATTATTGTCTTGATTATAAAGTCAAGTATCACAAACTTTTTAATCCATAATCTTATATTTAATTAAAGATTATATACATACATGGGTGTAGCCAGAGGGGGGGTTCTAGACCCCTCTTTTAGGTCAGCAAAGGGAAAAATTTGGGGTTACACAGACCCCCCTTTTACAGTGGCGCGCCCAGGATTTCATTTGGGGGGGGGGGGCGGTTTGGAGCCCTACTAACCCTGAAGGGGGGTCTGTGGGGCAGCAGCCCCCCAGATATGGGGGGTCTGGGGGGCGAGAACCCCCCAGCAGGGTCAAGGGGCGGAGCCCCTTGTCAGGGGGGTCTGGGGGGCAGAATGCCCCCCGGGGGAGAAAATTTTTAATTTAAGGCGCTAAAATACACTTGAAATTTTAATTCCAGATGATACTTATTACGAAATTTAAGGTTTCTTATACCTACACATTTAACACATGTGTTTAAAACGTTAATTAAAGGATAATAGTGTTTATAGTAGTTTTATTAAACTGTATACCTTAACTACTGAACGGGATAATCGATTTGTAATGGAAAAACTAAAATATATTGTCAATTAACAATTAACTCTCCGCGCGAGGCGAGGCGCGGAAAATTTTTTTTAGTCCTTTTATAACACTTAAAATTTTTTCTCCGGGAGGCGAATTTGGGGAGGGGTGTCCCCGGGTACCCCAAATTTAGGGAGGGGGGGGTGTCAGCAAAATCTGAAATTTTGGGGGTATAACCCCCCAACCCCCCCCCCCCCCCCCTGCTCACCTATGGTTATGATCGACCGCTTAATTTGTCATATCACAAAATCACGATTATTAATCGATTCTCCGTTATCAGTTGTATCTATGTTCCAAATTTCAAGTCATATAGATTTTATTCGGCTGAGTTATAATTGTTTTAAAAAAAAATTGCATACGTCATGATAGACCGCAAAATTTGTCAGATCAAAAAATCGTGATTATTAATCAATTCTTGTATCTATGTTCCGAATTTCAAGTCATATAGATTTTATTCAGCCGAGTTATAATTGTTTTAAATAAAATTTACATATACGTCATAATCGACTGCATAGCAATACGTTTTATTTTGTAACGTACTTCGTTCAGTTACGTATACTCTTGTAATCTTGGAATTTTTCTATTAATTATTATTTAATAATAATTATATGATTATTTGGTATTTTATTAAGTGTATTAAATTTTCACATTAACCACTACTTTCCCACAAGATCTTTAGTTGTAACAGTATTTTATTAGGTTTTTTAATACAAAATTAAAATTCTAAAATAGAACATTAAATGCTTATAAACTTTAGTTATAATAAACTTTAGTTTAATGGAAAAATATTATTCCGACATATTTTATGTGTTAGTATTTCTATATGAGTTATTAGTTTCTTCCGTTGATAACTGACATTTTTAGCACGTTTTTTCTTTTATACATAAATTTTTTGATTTTGCCTTTTTTTTCATTTTTAACATAATTCATTACCCAAACATAACAGCACCCTTATACTCCCAATTAAATTTTATTATTAATAGCCAAAATAATTCAAACATTATCATTAAGCTCTTTTTTTGAAATCAGAAAAAAATAGAGTACTATAGGATTTGCTGGTTAAGAATTGGAAATAATTGGATTAAGCATATAGTAAAAATAAAAGCAAGTAATTTATTATTATTAGCAGCGATTGCGTTTTATATCTAAAATTAAAGGTCAAAGTATTTACATTAGTAATGTTCGTTCCCTCGAGCAGCTTTAATTATACAAACCTAAAGGAACACTTTAAAGATCCGCAACTCCGGAACTCCACTTTAAAATAGAAGTAATTAGACGCTTTTTAACCTCGAAATAATGTTTTAATTTAGTTTAGCGGCATTTTTGAAACTATTTCTAACGTTTTTATTATGTTTTAAAAAACATTTAATTTACAGCAAAATATTGAAATATAAAATATACGAAATTGGTTATTAATTAGTCAGTAAAATGTCCAAAAATACTGTGAAGTTCGGAGCTTTAAAAACTATAGAAGTTCGGGAAACATCAGTAATTTTCACTCATATATCTCTCGTATTATATCATTTTATTCTATTTTTCATTTTTATTTCTCTTCACGCGAAATAGAATATTCCACAATATCTTCTTTTTAGCTCGAATTCCTGATTTTCAAATTTCTTGGCAAGTTTTTCGCCAAGTTCGTTATTGTTTCGCTAATTCCCTCCCGCCTGGAAAAACGGGACTCGCGTGAATATCGGGTAACCCGATTATTTCCATTCGCGTAACTCCGTCGCGCCGTCTTACGATCCTTAGTACTACCGCTTAGACTGAGAACAGTGATATCCGATATGGGAGCGCTCTAATCTAATTTGCATACGCGCCGAAATATAATTTCTATACTCCTTGAGCGGCGACCGGCACCTCCGGCCTTCGAAGTGGACTAATCGAATTTTCAGGTTCCTTTATTTATCTCAAGGCACGCCTCCGATTTGTGCCGTGTTTTTTTAACTTGTATCGTTAATGTTTTACTAAGTTTACTTTATAATTTACGACGAGCTAAGAATCGATGCGGCGACAATCGCTCAATAATCGAATTTTTCCTGCGCCAGCCGCTCCCGGGGGGTTGCGAACGTATTTACATCTCGGGCTAATCTCCACATATTCCGCCAGCAGTTTTTTGCGTTTGTGGCGCCTGTGCAAAGAAGCCCTTAGTTTTTTCGCCGGTAATCCGAACCCGGGGGAGCGCGCCTAAGCCCCTCTTTGTGTGTACTTAGCCGCCGTAATTAAGCGGGGCTGAATTGCGTTTGCAAAAAAAAAGTGCCGACGCTTTAACTCTTCCGGGCATAGAGGAAGAGAGACCTTACATACCGGTTTTTTTCCAAATCCACAAAGGGGAACCAAACCTCCTTATTGCCAAGGTGAAGTATTAAGTTTCGGGTAAATAAGCGCTTTGCTTTATGACCCAGCCGCCTGTCTTTATACACCTATAGACTCGAGCGGAAGGGTTATATTGATCTCTGTTAAGGGTTACACTTTTGTTACCGCGCCCAACCTCTCGTTACCGGCTGTTTAGGAATTTGTTATTATGCAGAACTTTTAAGAGCCCCCTATAGACGTTCTCTATCCGCCCTGTCAGTTAAGTTTAACACGGAGATGTGTTTATGTTATATATTCACTGTTTTTGATATATATATGTAACGCTGTGAGTGTCTAATTTTTTTGACAGCTGATAATCCGATATAGTTTATAGCGGCTAATAGTTATATTTATGCGGCGCTTTTGCGTTTATGATAATGCGTTATTAATGGTGTTCAAATGCAAATAAAATGCTCATTGTGGTTTTAAAACTATAATTAAAAATTATCTTTATGTATATTGTAAAATATTCTACAAAGAATTATATTTTAACATCCAAGCTTTTGCGTGTGAAAAAGAAGTTATCTTTTATATTAATTAATTAATTCTAATATCTTATAAATTTTAAAAAATACATAAATAAGGCGACTAGATTTATTTATCTTATAAATTATTTATTTATTTTGGATTGTACTCTGCTATTAGCATTTGAAAAACATTAATAAAATATTCCTACTTTTGAAACACCTAATTTTATTTGAAACTTGAAATACACGGCTAACCAAATTTGACGTCAAAGTTCACTAGGTTTTTATTTAAATTACACGCGCATCTCTAAATAGATTTTTAATTTAAGTTAATTTTCTCAATAGTTACATATTTTTTTATTATAGATTTAACAGGTTTTGACAAAGCTTTAATTATGTTAGATCTTAAAATAAACAAAGTGGCAATTATACGA
>JASAMX010002829.1:0-72110 GCA_030248175.1 Microlaimidae sp. YZB2_3 | reverse complement strand
AATGGACCAGGAAGCGGGCTGAATCTTGCAAAATTGTCTAGGTTGGTTAAAATTAGTGAAAATATGAGTATATTAAATAAATTGCTAAAAAAGGCTTTTGAAATATTCATAAAAAAATTTTAATTTGTAATAAATTGAATTTAGAGTAAAATGTACAAAACTTTGAGTAGACGTTTTTTTTAAATTTATAAAATATTTTTGTTGAAAAACGACAAACTTTCAGAGGGCGACAAACTTTAAATTTTTTTTTTCATTTTTAAGTAATTTACCTCTTCCAAAATCCAGGAAGTTGCCATGCCACACATATTACACGCAAATATTATATTTTTATTGTAAAATTGTTTGACTATATCTATGGGCGTAGCCAGTATTTGCTAAAGGAGGGGGGTGAACAAAATTTCGGAAAACCAGTCCAACCCTGAACACTGGAAGGGGGGGGTCCAAATCCTAAACTTTATTAAAGGGCTAAAAAATTTTCCGTGCTCCGAACTTGTTTATGCCATACACTTCATAATTTTTTTCTATTATTCAATAAAAATTATGTCTATAAAACAAAGAACAAATTTTTTTACAAACAATTTGATATCTTAAAATTTTCGATTTCCAAAACATTAACAATTGAAAAATGAGTACATTGGATTACAGTTGAGCAATGCAAAGTGCGAGAAAATGTTTTTAAAATTACTTCTCCTAACCTTTTTTAATTTTTAATTTTACTATAACAATCTAAGGTGGGGGTCCCGCGTGGTCGTATCACGATTACAAAACAAAGTAACACAAATTTGGAAGTGGAGACCAATTAAAACATTGAGAATGGGGTGGGTCCAGCGTGGTCATACCAAGATTACGAAACAATGTAACTCAAATTTGGAAGTGGAGACTAATTATTCGAGCGCTGAGCGGAACGAAGCGCGAGAATATATTAAAAAAAGCCGTTCTAGACCCCCCAAATTTTTACCCTTGGCGACCCAAAAGGCGAAAAGGGGGGTTTTTGGTTTTATTTTTGGTTTTATTTTTATTGGTGAGGGGGCTCCAGACCATACATGAGCAAGTTGGTCCGGAGTGGAGGGGGGTTAAATCCCAAATTAGGGGGGGAGGGGTTAAAATCCGAGAAACGCAAAATACTCATAATATCATTTTTTTTTCTGAAGTGCAATTTACCCATATCGTTTTTTGATTTTAAAGAAAAAATAGGGAAAAAACGCCAATTTCAGGTCAAAAAGCCCTTTTTATTGCATTTTTGAGCTTTTTACTGTTTAAAACATTCATTTTGACCTCAAAACTTAAGTTTGGAGGCAGTTAGAAGTCATTTTGAAGACATTCGTTTCTTCATTTTTTCAAAATTGGAGGGGGGTTAACCTTTTCTCCCCCCCCCCCACTTCTGAGTAGGGGGGATTAAACCCCCTTCTCAAAATTTGGGGGGTTACTCCTTTATTTTATCGTAAAAAAGTATCTTCTTTCACAGATTCCGTAGCTATTAATAAGTATAAATTTGCAAAATATTTATAAAAAAAGAAAAAAACTTCCTAATTGTTTAATTAATTTGTATATTAATTACAAAAAATAATTAGATTGAATTAGTAGCAAAATATTGAAATAATTACTACATTATATTACGACAACTGATTTTGTTGTCTTGGCATATTTATCATTTTTTATTTTATAATTTCAAGACTAATTCAGTATAACCGAAATTGGCTACTGTTTTGCCTTTTGTAATACAATTTTATCAAAACTGTACATTAAACTGTAAAACTACTTTTTAACATTAAGGCTTATTTTTTTAGCATGAAACGACACATCCATTGTACATAGCATTGGGCAGTCGATCCTTGGATGAATTTGTGTTGGATGTGATAAAAACAATACGTTCAAGGTAAAGTATATTCTTTTGCAAACGATACGTGGGCGAGTTGTTACCTGAGTAGCAGAAGAAATTGTGGATAACGATTAACTTTAAAATTGCACTATCTGGTGAATTCGAGTTTTTGTCTTATCATAATTTAAATTAAAAAAGAGTAAAATTAATATTATCAGTATTTAATCACTTTTTTGGGTTTTTAATGGCCAATATTATAATTTATTGGCTTCATTTATTAATAAATTTTACTGCCCACAGGTCACAATTATCATTTTTTGCTATTAAATGTATAAATTTTTGTGCTGGTTTAGTGAATTGGAAAAAAGCCTGATTATGGTTCCTTTCGGGGTTGCGGTGGACTTATTAAAATGCGCCAATGTTTGTGTAGAGAAGCATTACGAGCTTCAAATGGCCAGCAGGGTTATCTGTTTTCTACTTCGGTAATAAATAACCGTTTTGTGAATGGCACCTCAATACAATATTAATTTAATGAAACACCATGATGTAAATACGATGAGTTAAATTTGATTAGTTTTTTTTAGAAAAAAAGAACTTTATTTACCTTATAATAGATAGAGCTTTTTGATATTGAGATGTAAATCTTATTACAGGAAGTAAGACAAAAGATACTTAAATTTATTGCGGAAATCACGATGTAAAATTTTAGAAAAATACTTTTGTTACCGTTGATAGAATTATGTTTTTTTTACAATGATAATTACAAAAAGCCCGAAAATAAAACTATCGAAAAATATAAAAACCACCCATAATAATAAATTTAATATCCATGTAATTGCCTCGAATATTATGGTACCCAATTATTTTGTTTGCTAACCCACCCGCTTATGAGGCACCTATTTTCCTTCGTTAATTGCCGTTATCCGTCTTTGTTTGAATAGCAAAAGTTACATGTTATTTAAAATTCCACATAATTTTTTTCATAATAAATGAAAATAATAGAATCGTAAAAAAAAATAATTAAAAATTTAAAACCCCAAATGACGTAACATGCTGTTACGGAACATAATAGCGTATATTATTAGCGAAACATGTTCTTTGAAAACAGAAAATTGTGGAAAAAATTTCCGTACAAAAGTAATAAACAAACCAGAACTAATATTTTTTATCCGCTACCTTTAGAAATCAATAAAACATTTTGATATGTTATTTGTTTTACAGCATAATAATTTTTGTTTGAATTAGTACATATTTTTGCCTATTGCATTAAAAACATTTAAAATGAAATCTTATTTTTTTAAATCATAAATAAAAATGCTAAACTTTAAAATTTATAGTTTACCTTTTTTGTTTATTATTTAAAAAATAAGATGTAAAAGATTTTTAAAAAATAACAATCCAAAGATGAATTGGACCTATCTATCATAACAAAAATCACGTCGGCGGTCCAACCACAAAACAAAATTTCTGTCAGATTAAATGCATTAATAATAATTTTTAAAACAAATATAAATATTGGAAATAAAAAAAAACATCTATTCTAAAATGTAACCTCATTTTTGTATTAAATAAAAGCATTACAAAATATTTTATTTTCTAATTAACCCAAAAAAATTCAATACGAAAAATCTTAGTTTCGCAAAAAATAGTTTTAAACAATGTTCAAAATTTTACTTAAAATTTTTTAACATTGTTAATTTTGTTAAATATTATTTTAAAACAAAATCTTCGGATTTTTAGAGAAAATTTTGTTAAAATTATTTATTTCATAATGAATTTTAATTTCGTGGCGGGACCGCCGACCCAATTTTTTGTTATGCCACGCGGGTCAATAACAAAATTTAACATGTTTTTTAAAACGGTATTTCATAAAAAATAAAAAAAACTAACTAGAGCAATAATATTTTTTGCTAAGCAGGCAAAATACAAGTACGCCTTTCTACTGCACTTCGGTTATTAAAAAAGAAGACCACTAACAATAGCAACAGAGAAAAAGTTGCCTTGCATGTGAGTAGCTTTGACTAAAAACAATATGTTAAGAAACCTACTGACATTTGAAGCAATTTATCTGGGTGTTTAAAAAACACTTTAAAAAGGGTGGCCCGTACTCTTAATTCAGCTGACCAATTAGAGAACGTCATTAGAAAGAAAGAAAAAAAACTTGCCTCGTATGCGGGTAGGTTTCGGAGTACAGCGTGTCGGTTGCTAATCCAAGTACATTGAACAAACAATTTTCGCCATTTTCGACCGGGGTTTTGACCATAGATCAATATATCAGGCGACTTCAGAAATTCTTTATATGAAGACCTCGAAATGGGGGAAAACTGCATGCAATGAACACTCTGGCGGTAAAGGTTGCCAACATCGTTATTAATTTTGGTCGGAGAGTCTTCAACCATGAGGGGGGAGCTAAAGTTTTTCGCCCCTCTTGTCTTAGCGCCTGCCTCTCCATGAAAAGTTTCAGGTAATGCAACAACAACCATAAAATTTCGGCGAATACTGGGCGTAGTTTGCAAAACAAAGAATTAGTTGCTCATAACCATTAAATGTCTTGTCAGTATATAAGAGATCCACCTTCACTTCAATTGATAAGTTTCGTATTGTAACATTAGTCACTAAATCGAAATGCCACGAGGTAGCGACAAATCAAAAACTTAAAGTGTTTTAGCAAAACCCCTTGAAAACTTTAGATTAAAATAATATGGCGTGTTCCAAACGGCCTTAAAATTTTGATAATACTTTGAAACTGCAAATTTACCTTAATTTCGGTGCACAAGTAAGCAAATTTTCATTTTGGAGGACTGCCAACCAGTCCATTTATAATTATTTGGAATGGCTTAAACATTACTGAAGTTTACAAAATCTTCTTAAAAATGAAAATTAAGCACTGCTTATTTAATTAATATTTATTTTTAATCCTGTTTATTTTTTAAGAAATAATCGTAATCCATTCTTGTTAATTGCATTATTGTTATATGTAATTGTTGCAAATGAAAAAATAAAAAAATAAAATTAACATTATTAAAGAAGCAAATTGCAAATCGACTTATCATTGTAAAATAAAAGCAGAAAATAAAACGGTCATTTTTCGAATTAATATCTGTTTACGAATTTTATGCAAAAAAACCCATGGCTTGGTTAGATTTGTCGCTTCCAGATAGCCTTTGGGTTTAGTTAATATTTTCTTGAAATAAAAAAACCATCTGTTTTGAACAAGGCTAGAGTTTTATTTATTTTTATATTTAATATTTAGTCTTTTCTTTTTGCTTTATTTGGTAAGTTTTGTTTTAGAGATTTATTTGACTTCAATTGTGTTTTTTAAATTTTACCAACGATGACAAATGCATTTTGTCGAAAGATTTACATCATAATTTCCGGAATAAAAGTTTTATCTTTTCTCGTTTGTCTTACTTTCTGTAATACGTTTTACTTATAGCTTAAAAAAGATTTTTGTATTTATATTAATTTTTTTGTTCTTAAATTTAATACAAGACAGTGAAAGGCAACAATGAATAGGAGAAGCGTGTATTTGTGGAAAAAAAAAGTAGAAACAAAATCTGCGTTTTTGCTTTAACCGTTTCACACCCTTAAAAAAAATAAAAGTAGAAGTAATAATTAAAAGAAGAAAAGTTTTTTATTTTAACATGTAAAGATGAGATTAGGGAAATGATGCCTAAAGGTGCTGTATACTAATTCGTGTATTTTTTATTGCTAATTAATTAATACCAATCAGGTTACACTGAGAAAAAAATTGTATTACACAAAATATTAATTCCCAACTGTTAACGAGTTATTAACAAAAAAAACGCTTGGTTATTTCCAGTGTTAGTTTAAACACCATTTTTCTAAAGAAATTATTTCTACTGAATGGATATTATTAACCCTTTGAGATTCATTCTGTTGCATATCCGGAGAAGGGATTCCGCGTCACCGCTGCTCAGTGCTAAGCGTGGCTGCCAGCGGGACCCTGACGCGGAGCAGCACACAGTACAGCACTGATGTGGAATATCATCTGCAGATTTGCAGCGGTTTGTGGACAAAAAAAATCCCAAAGGGTTAACAAAACCTAATAGAATTCATGCTTGGGTACTAAAAAGCTTGAATTTTTAATTTGGTTTAAGTCCGAAAAGTATTAGATGAATAATGTCATTTTAAAAACATCATGTTCAAAAAATGATGTTTGGTGTTTGGTTTATAGTGTATTTTAAAACATTTTTTATAATTACAATATGTATAATTTTTAACAGGTGAAATGTCTTTTTTTATACGTAGTTCGCTTTTTTTAAAGTAAAGCATTAATATAGGAAAAAATATATAACACAAGAGAATGTTCGACTGTACACTAAATTTTTGACCAAAATTTTGAATTCGATTTTTTTTTTTGCAAAATCTGCCATTTCCCGCTAGTTTTCTCGCTCTGCGATTTTTTTTTCGTGTTAGTTTTTCGTGTTAGTGTAAGTTTTTTCGCAGTGGAGACTTGCGACTTTTTTTGTACTCTATACTGCTTTGTTCGCACTGCGATTATTTTCGCACTGCGAGTCTGGCTGCGCAACAAAAAAAAATACAGACGATGGTAGTCATTTTCAAGGGAGTAAAACACTTCGAAACTTGTTTTATTTAATTTTAAAACGTTGGAAAGTTTTTTTATTATTATATTAAAACTAAAAAGTTTTAACATCTTAAGGTTAAAAAAGCGACTTTTACTCATTTAAACACAAAATTTTCGCTCCGCTGTGTTTTTTTCTTGTTGTGCAGCCAGACTCGCAATGCGAATAAAGCAGTATAGAGTGCAAAAGAAGTCGCAGTCCCCACTGCGAGAAAACTAACATTGTGTTAAAAATCGCAGCGCGGTAAAACTAGCAGAAAATGGCGGATTTTTGCGAGAAAAGTCGCTCACGAATGCGAAAGTACCACTTTTCTCGCAAAATTTTGGTCAAAATTTTGGTGTACAGTCGGACATTCTCTTCTGTTATATATTCTTCCAACAGGTAACTGTTAATACTAGAAAAAAGCAAACAAAAAAACACAAACTGTAAAAACAAAATTAAAATATTATTTAAAATGCCAGTACTCATTTCATACTTTTTTAAATTGAACTAAATTTAAAACTCAACTTTTTCAGTACACTAGCATGATGTATATTATTAAGTTTTGTTAATATCCGTTCATTAAAATAGAAATGTTTTTTTTTTTGAAAAATGGTGTATAAAAAACCACATTGAAAATAACCAAGCGGTATTATTGTTAATAATTCTTTAATCGTTGAAAATTAATTTTTGGTGTAATACATTTTTTTCTCAGTGTGTGGATTAGTAATAATGAAAACGCAAAAAAATACTTCACAAATTAGTATACTGCACCCATTAATATTGGTCTCTGTTTTTTTTGCTTTAGTTTGGCTGTTTTTCTAACGCTAAGCTTTTTGCATACGCTTCAGTTTACCGTAACATTTATTCCCACGTCTTGCTGGTTTTAGCGAAAAATCGTAGGTTTTTTATACTGCAGATGCAATTTTTGTATAAAAAATTGCAAAGAATTAAAATAAAACATATTGAAAAAAAAAATGTTCGTTTTTTTCGGTTTGACATGTCTGTACCGCACCAATAAATAAAGAGCACAAAAATTAGAGGTTTTTCAAGAATTATTAGATTGTTGATTAGCTGTTGCTTTTTTTCCAAAGCAATTCATCAGCGTTCAAGAATGGGAATGCAAATAATTTAGTTGCAATCTGAGGCACACAGCTACGGTATGCAGGAGGCGTGGGCCGTGTTAGAAAACACCGATCCTCCCCTATATGTTTTAATGTAATTTTCAACGGCTCCGGTCGTAGCGGTACTGGATTAATTTTCTCTTTTTTTGTCCACTTACAAAAAATAAGCCTCCAAAACCAGGGTTTTTATGATGTTCTAAAAACTAAACATTAATATATAACGATATATATGATTTTTACGCTGCATAATAGAATAATAATTATGGAATTATTTATATAAACTAGCAAAAAAATTAAAACAGCGGGGGGTAAGACAGGGCTTGGGCGGGCGGCTGCTGCTGGGCTGTCAGCTAAATGGCCGTCTGTCGGCGTTGGCTGATGGATGAGTGTTGTCCGAGGCTGAGTTTGTTGCTCTTCGTTTTTTTTCAGAATCCAGCACAGTCAGCTGGTGACGGCAGACGCGGCTCTCCCAGTCATCAGCAGACTGGCCGACACCCTACCGAGTCACGTGGATCGATCCAGGGTAGGTTCACCTTTGCTTAGTTTTAAACGGAGTACGGTCGCTTGGTCGCTCCCTGAATTTCCACAATACTTTTACGTTTACAATTTATAATTATAGTTTTTTTTTTGTTTTGAAATTGTCGGAGTTTTGTAGTTATTTAAAATTATATAAAATGTTCAAAATACTCCTAAAAAATCCCATAATTGTCAGCGTTTTATATTTAGGGCTGTTTCTAGACATAAGAGATACGTATTATAAATAACTAAAAAAAGATGACGATTACACAAATGTCAAAAACTGTTGTAAATTTAATTTTTATATAATTTCTATTAGCAATTTTGCAATTGTCAAAGATCGCTTAAAGGTTTTTTGCAATTGTTTTTTTCAATGGCTATTTCATCCGAATTTCATTTCATATGACATATCCTACCCTCCAATATGTCATATCGTCGGAATTGCTCCAGAGCTCCGACCAATTAAAGCGGAGGAGCTCCGGAGCTATGCTCCTTAAACTTGAAATAGCAAAAAAGCGATTTTAAGGACAATTAAGCTTGAAATAGGTACATTTTTATATTACTCTATCTACCCTTTTTAGAACTATTTTTGTCAGCTTATACAAGTCTTGAAAAAAATTGTTTACAAAAATTATTGGTAAAAAAATCTATAACATAATTTTTTATTATTCATAAAATTTGTAGAAAAATAAATCGGAGCACCGGGGGTTGCTCCGGAACTCATAAAAACGAAGCTCGGAGCTCCGGGGAACATCACTGGTTTAAATCTCTGTTGAAAAAATTTAATTTAATGATAGATAAAAAGTTTCTTAAAATTTAAAAATTTGTACGTTTTTTTTATAAATTTACAGCAAAAAACTTAGGATGTCAAAACTTCTATAATCGTTTGTCTATTTTATTTGTTTTAATTTTATATTATTTGCACGCGTTTAAAATGCTGTAGTCTTGTTTTTTTCTGCATTTACACAGTAGCAGTGCAAACCATAGATGAACACGGTCACCGAAGCTAGATGGGGGAGTTTACCCCGGGTAAATGACATTTCAAAATCTAGGGAGAAAATTTAGTGTAAAAAACTACTTAAAATTCTCTGGAGAGGGAAGGGAGGGGGGTCAGATTTCAAAATCTAGAGGGGAGTCAGGGGTAGAAAATTCAAAAATTTGGCAGGATGGGGGCCCTGGATTTTTTTCTAGGGGGGGGGCGTAATTTCGAAGTTAGGGGGGGTGGACGTGGAACCCACCCTAACCCCCCTGTTCATCTATGGTGCAAACGCATATTTTTACCCCTCCAATTCTTGAAACCGTTGTGTCGAACCTTTCGCCTTTCGGAACCGTCGTGTCGTAGAACCGTTGTGTTGCCTTCCGAAAAAGTATAGTCTGACAGCTATCACGTCCAACAATATGACATTTTAGAATCTAATTTTAAGATATTTGCTAGTTTTAATTTAAACTGTTGAAATTTTTTACTGTGTGATCCTTTATTGCACCCTATTTTCAAATCATTTACGCTAATTTTAATTCAAAAAATTACATCAGCGATCAGCGCTATTGTTCATTTATTGTTATTGTGGTTATAGATAAGATTTTTGATTATAATTATTTTTTGGCCTTTTTATTTGATACCCCTTCAGAATTTAGAGTGATTTCAGAACACCTAGGTACTGGAATGCCGCCAGGTCTGCAAATTTAATTGCAGCTTTTTATTACTTATAGAAAAGTATTTGCATAATAGTAAAAAATTTAAATCGAAGCTATTGTAGTTTGCCGTTTTGTTTATATATCGCGTATTAATTTAGCTCCGGAAGTTCCAATTTTACACTGAAGAAACCTTTTTAGAGATTTTATTTTTTAAGAATAAAGTAATGTTAATTTAGGATGTGATGGGTGAGAATCTATTTGGGCTGAAACTATTAAAGAGGGAGCTGGAGGAGCGATCGGAAGTCCAGCTGTTCGCGGACGCACAGGAAGCCGCGGAGAAGAAGCGGAAAAAGAAGAAAAGCCGTGATGCTTTTGTCCTCGCTCTATGACCTAATAACCCGCTTTAAAGTGCCAATAAATAAATTTATATCAGGCTGTATTCGCTTTTGTTTATTGTTAAGTACCTGTTTCCGGTCAGGATTGTGATATTTCACCTATTTTAATACTTTTTTTGAATGTCAGTGATAAGTTTTAAAATAATCGTTTATTGTCTGTTTAATAGTTCGGAAGTCCTTCGGCGATAATGCATCAATTTTACAAAACTTATTAGGCTAGACGTGCGACAGTTGCCTAATTCCTTGCACGGGATGTTAATTATTATTTATATATATACGAAAATACCTAAACTTTTTTAATTTCTGTGGCTTCTTAGTCTCAAGTACAGATTGTAAATTGTGTCTCACTGTATAAAGGGAAAATGACCGTCCTCTATATGCAAATTTCGATATTGAGCATTAGTGGCCATTCTTCTGGGTTTTAGATGCGCTTTTTGTTTTAGCACTAAAACGTGAAAACATTTTTTTGTCAAAACACTTATGGTTGAATTATATCTGGCCAACTGCAAAAATTAAAATGCAGACATGTGCGTTGCGTACCAATTAAAAATGTGCCGTTATGACGTTTAAAAAAACAAATAAAAACGCAGAATTTTTTTAATCCATATTTTCACAGAATATACAAAATTAATCAACTTTAGCCTTGAAAAAATTTGCATTTGGGTTCCAAATTAAATTGGTAGATAATTATTAAAATACATAACTGCTTGAGTGAAAATTTTTGAATAGTTTTGTTAGTAAATAGTCCATTCAATACTGCAATTATCGAAGTCAACTAAATTTTAATTGCCTATAAAACTAAAGTCATAATTAATAAAAAATAGTCAAATCTAAGTTTTATTTTTATTAAAGGACAAAATTAAAAGGTAAAACTTAATTTATTATGTTTTTTTTTTAAATATTAAACGCTTACTTGTTTTGTCAAGTGGAAGACATTGGCAGGTGACGCTTAAGGAGAAAATAATTTTGCAAAGAATTCCACAATTTTTAACATAATATGGTTGCATCTGCAGTCAAAACACCTCTGCGAAATATCATAGACTAGCAAGGCGCGGGCACTATAAATAATATTGAATTCTTCCTCTAAGACTGCGGCGTTTTTTATAGTTTCGCAAGAAAACTACATGGACATTAATTTGAAAGTCTTGGTGCCTGTATCTTCGTGCCTTGTTACCGGTCGATAGTTGATATGTTAGTTACAATCCAATGGCAAGGGGGGTTTGTTGTTATGTTAGTTACAATCCAATGGCAAGGGGGGTTTGTTGTTAAGTTGCTATTCTTATCGGGATTCAATAGAAAAATTGTGTAAAACCATCGTATTTCATCCGTGAATCTCATGTGAGATTTAAAAAGCGCGTTCGTAAACTAAGTTGGTAATTCAGAGACAGTTTATATATAATATATTGTTTTGTGTTGTTGTTTTTTTTTGTTTTTTTAGTTTTTATTTTTTGTTTGTTTTTTTTTTCTTTATTGTTTTTTTTTTTGTTTATTTTTTTTTTTTTTTTTTTTTTTTTTATTTTTTTTGTTTTGTTTTTTTTTTGTTTTTTTTGTTTTTTTTTATTTTTTATTATTTTTTTTATATTTTGTTATTTTATTTTTTATTTTTTTTTTTTTATATTTTTCCTCTCTAATTTTATTTCTATTTTTGTTATATTCTCGATATCTTTTTTCTTTTATTCTTCTTTTTTGTTCTCTTCTTTTTTTTTATTTTTTTTTTTTTTTTTTTTTATTATATTTTTTCATATCTTGTGAATTTTAATTATAAAATTTTATATTTATTTTTTTTATTATATTCTGTTTATCTTTTTCTTTTTTGCTGTGTGTTTTTTTTTTATTTTTTTTTATTTTTTTTTCTTATTTGCTCTGGTCCGCGCTTGTTTCCTGTTGTCCCCCTTTCGAATTTCCGTGCGCCGCGTTCTATCTTTTTTATATTTTATATATTTTTTTTTCTTTATTTATTCTCTTTTTTCCTTTTCCCGGTTGGGTGGGAGCTTTCTCCCTTCGGTCTGCTTTTTTGTGCGGTTTTTATGAGGGGTGTTGGTTGTCTGCTCTGTCTCTTTTGTTGCGGCTGTTTTGTGCGGTTGGGAGTTTTTTTTGTCTTTTTCTTTTTTTTTGGTGTTTGTTGGGCCTGGGTTTCCTGGGGGGGGTCTTCTTCTTTCTTTTTTCCGGCTCGGGGGTTGGGAGGGAGGGTCTTTTTCCCCTTTTTTGTTGCCCCGCCGGGGTTGATCGCGTTCTTAACATGATATATATATATATACATATATACAGAACAGATCTGTGCACTGCCCCTCCCGCACCGGGGTTTTTATTGGGGTGGGGCAATTCAAAAAAAGGGGAGGCAATAAAACGGGAGGGAAAGCAGGGGAGAAAGAAAAACAAGAGAAGGAAAAAAAGAAGGAAACAGGAAAAAAAGGCCAAAAAAACGAAAATAAGGTAAAAATAGGTCTTAAATGGCTTAAAATGCCTTGAAATAAGCTAAAAACTCCAAAAATTTCACGATAATGACGTCATTATATGTCAAAAACGACGCCATAATTTTAAGGTACTTTTTTATTTATGGGGGGGGGGGGCGAATCCTCCAATAAAGTGGGGGGAGGGCATTTCCAGACCGTTCACAGGTGTATATATATATATTATATAGAAGTATTTTGTATATTTCATGTAAAATACACTCAGCTTTTTTTTTGTGAATACGATTGTCAAATGACATTCTAAAACTAATGCTTGAATTTTGCAGAGTGGGGTTTTCAGCAGATTATGTATGGAAACTGGGACAATGGATATTTTTGATTTAGGCAAGAAGACGTATCTACTTTGTTGAATTAATTATTTAAGTTGTCATTCAAAAACGGCGTAATGAATACGTTGGCTATGTTTTTTTTTTCATATTAAGATATTTATTTACTATTAAATGTAAAAAATGTTTACAAAAAAGCCTATTAAAAATTTTTATAATCTTTTGTGCTAGTTCGTAAAAAACAAGCGTCTTTTCCTAAGAAATCAATTCGCTTCTGATTGAATTTTTTGACAAATTTTTGTCTTTTTGTTCATAATTCCGATGCTGCTACTTTCAAACAAGGTCAACTGCACAGGACTAAATCTGATAATTTTAAGATAATCAGAAGAAAATAATAGAAAAATGAAAGTTGTTTACTACACTACGTGAGAAAACACTATTAAGTATTTGTTGCAATTTTTTAAAAGATTTTGCCGCTGTCACATTTTATCTAGATTTGCGAATTACGATTCTGAATGAACTAACATTTTTTGTATTTGACGTTTCCGTAAACTTTTAATACTTCGATATAAATGTTTTGGTACCAAAGTTTAAAACTAAGATAGGAAGTTTCTTCAATCACGTGGGGCGCTATAAGCTACGTAATGGGATTTTTACATCGCGAAAACGATTTAGACGCTTTAAAGAGCAAAACCGTTATTATTTCATTGCAATGTTTTTATTTGTTTTTTTATTTGTTTTTTTTTTGTTTTATTTATTTGTTTTAAAAAAGACTGTAGCATGCTTGAAACATCAATTATCAAAAAAAAAAACATTGTAAAGCTTAAAATATTTATGAACATTATGTATATTATTTTATTATTGGCTGTTTTTTTTGTATTGAAAAATAATATTTAACTATTTTCCAAACATTTTTTGTTGTTGAATTTTATTAGTTTTTTAAGTGGAAATAACTTATGATTGGAATGAAATTAAGTCAAAGCCAAGTACTCAAACCTTATCGATTACGAAGACATTGTAAAAAAAGGTCGCCGACTTCCTTCCCTATTTTAACCCTTTCTGATTGTTTACGCGCAAAAGCACGTCTCAAACGCAGTACACGAACGGCTTACTACTGTTCAGTGATGGTAGCATTATGGAGATTGCCCAAGCTCCTCTTTTCCAGGAGCAGCAAAGCACGATGTTACTTTCGCGTCTGAGACGCGTTAATAATCAAAAAGTGATAAATGTTAATTGAAAAATTTATTTATAAGCTTGCTTGCTAACCCTACCAAACGTACGCTTTATATATGAATAAATCAAGAAAAAAAATAGTAACTTATTTTGTTTTGTATTGTTGTAATATTTTTTGTTTAATTTGTTATCTATTATCATAAACAGGGTGGAAAGTAATTAAACATGAGCAGTAAATAAGACCATAAAATGTGCGTTTTAGGCCTTTGTAGGTTACTAATGTGCAGCTATTTTATCAAAAAATTAACGCAAATAATTTTAAATAGAAAATAATTGAATAAACGCATATTTAATAAAAACAATGATTTATAAAGACAAATTAAATTAATCCATTAAAAGGTATCCAAGGTTAAAATCCTCTTTATTTAACGGCGTTGCATTGTCAATCTAAATTAAAATTCGGCACTTTAGTTCGGGCATAAAAGCAAAGCAGCCCCTCTTTATTTTCATGCAGTTCGGAAACAACCATTTCAATTTCCAAGAAAATGTTTTGCTGACTTTTCCTTTCCATTCTATAGCGTCCGTGTGAGTTTTCGTTTAATTGTGAAATAGTGCGTTGCGTAGTGGTTTCTGTTGAAATCTGCGGCGCTTCTTAATGTTTTACAGTGCATATGAATGTTGGAGAATAGTGACGGGTGGAAACGGGTAAACCTGTCCGCTGGCCTTCGTCGGCATGCGGGTAGTACTACTGGTAGTAGTAATTCGCTATTCATCTCCCCGCCTTCCTATCACCAATATCCCCTACAAACAACCGCTTCGCTTATTTAACCACTCTTTAGTCCCATCCTTACGCTGGAACGATCGAATAAGTTATATAGTTTTGTATTTGATTGTATCTATTTTTTGTTTATTTGTTATGTGTCTCAAACCTTATTTTGTTTAATCAAAGGTGAATAATCTAATTAAGGTATCAGTGTGGAAATTTGTACTATTTTTAAGCTATTTTGCAAAATAAATAAAAAATAAAGAGAAAAATTACTGAAAATTAAAAAAAATTATATCAAAAAAATATTAAAACTACCCTGCGCAGAACGCAACTCAAGGTAAGTAAGATTTAAATTGGCCAGCTCCAAAACCTTCGGCTTTTGATTGAAACTTTAAAACATGATTTGAGATATTACCACTCTTTATTTATTTTCCCAGGCATCATTTACCATAAAATATATTGCGACAAATGCGGATTTTATTTTAAAAAAACGTAATTTTTTATTGTTTCAAAAAGACACGCGTCCGTTCCTAATCAAATATTATAATTAACAGGGCACGACTCTGCTTGATACACCAACACCAAACGATACCTTTATTAAATTATTGACACTGATTTAATTGACCCTGGATATGCATATGTTTAGATTTTTATTTATTTTACATTAATACCATCTTCACCTTTAAAAAAAGGGGGGGGGTTTTGGGTGGTTGTTTTTGTTTTGTGTTTTTTTTTGTTTTGTTTTTTTTTTTTTTTTTTTTTGTTGTTGTTGTTGTTGTGTTTTTTTTTTTTTTTTTTTGTTTTGTTTTTTTTTTTTTTTTTTTGTTGCTTTGTTTTTTTTTTTCTTTTTTTTGGGTGTTTTTTTTTTTTGTTTTTGGGGGTTCGCGCGCCTTTTTTTTTGTGTGCTTGTCCTGGGTCTGTTGTCTGTTTTTGGGGGTTTGTGGGGTGTGTTGTTGTTGGGTGGTGTGTGGTTGGGTTTTGTTTTTTTTTTGTAGTTTTTTTTGGGGAGTTGGGTAAAAAAAAAAAAAAAGTATCTTGGCGGAGCCCCCTATTCAAGTCGCCAAGAATACTGTATTTTGTGTCTGCCCTACTAAGTAATTTAAATTTTAGGATCAGATATTTGGTTCATTGGCTTGATTAGATCCCTTCAACTTCTTTTTAAAAACTGAACTCTTAGTCACTTAAAGTTAAAACCAGACTTGATTATTTATGCTAATATGCCCTAGTTTTTATTCATGCATTAGTAACTACTTCGATTTTTTTGAAAAAAAGTGGTTACATTTGACATATTTTATTCTGTTGCGTAATATTTAACCCATTCTGATTATCTAGGTAAAAAGTCGCTTATCTAACGTAAAAAACACCTCAGTACTGTTCATTGTTAAAATCTACTGTGGTTCACTTCTTTAATTGGTCTTTCTCCTCGTTATACACTTACCTTACACGCGACATGAACACGAGATTTACATTTCGCTTTAAAGCCCGTTGCTGCCGTAAATTTTTTATATTATCTTTGTAACTTATATATTCATGTAATAAAAACAGTAAAGGCATGTCTTAATTTCGGCCACCAATTCGGGCTGTTAGAAAATTGGCTTATTTTTAAAAAAAACTAGTACAAAAGTAACTGGATGAATGTTGAATAAAGTGTTTTTGCAATAGTTTTGTATTTAAGTTATTCTGTTTTATCAACATTTTCATACAAAAAGTGAATTTTTTGTAAATTTCAGGATATTTGATTTGTGTTTAAACTGCATCAAATTTAGAACGAAGCACTATATAACCTTAAAATAACTTCTATTTAAGGCTCAAAATTGTTAATTTTCATGTTTTGATATTTTCTTCAAAATCACTTTGCAATGCGTTTAACTAAATACACATTTTAAGATTCCGTTAATTTCGGCCACCTTAAAATTCACGTAAAAGAACCTGTTTAACACGATTTGCACGTGCACCATCATTTGTACGGCTGGGGTTACATAGCAGATAATTTACTAACTAGGTTATATTAAATTATTAATAGCCCGGAAGGAATTTCTCAAAAATAATATAGAAACACGTTAAAAAACTCAGGTTATTTTCTTGGTGGAGAAATGATTCATATTGTAAATATAATAAATATCAATGTCAAAAGGGTTTCCCCGCCTAACATACCACTTACCACGATATAGAGTACCAATGCTTCAAAAAGTTGTAAAAGTAAATTAAAACACAGTAAAAATTTCAGGTTATTTCCTTTGGCGGAGGGATTCATAAGAATTACGTAGTAAACATCTGTGCGAGCTGGAGTAATCCAACCCCCAATTGGCTAGGTTTGAACTATCAATAAACCGATATAGGGATTTTTCAAAGATTATTGAAATGCAGTAAAAAAACTAAGGTTATTTTCTTGGTGGAGGAATGCAGTCAGATATGAAACATCAAGGATAGGCAAGCGTTGGTGTGGAATTATACCACTCCTTAACTTTTTTAACGTCTTGTTTACCCTTAAAGTTGATAATTTTGCGTTTTGTAATCGGTTTTTGTTTTTTTAAAACCTAAAAGGTGGCCGAAATTAAGGCGGATTTTGTTTTTTTTTTGTTATTTTTAGTTTAAAAAAATAAAAAAAACTCAATAGAGTGGAATAAAATTTTTACCAGGCTTTCTTTAAAGTTGGCTGGCTGTAACAAAAGCCATTTTGTGTTGCACACCAAAAAATTTAACAAAAAACACCTGTTGTTAAAACTTGTGTTTTTTAAGGTTTTGACATAATTATTTAAAGACTTTCTAATAGCTATAAAAGTTTGCAAACGGGAAAAAATTAAGTTATATGTACCAAGAACAATACCTAAGGATAAATTTACAACCTTTAAAAATATTTATCGATCGTTTTAGCAATAATTATAGCCAGGTTTTTCTAGGTGGCTGAAGTTAATGACACGCGCCTTAACTTCGGCCACTATTACAAAAAAGTTTAAACCTCCATTGATTTTTAAGTGTAATAGAAATTTTTAAATTTTGCACTGGAATAACAAAAATAGCTGTCGCTTGATTTTTAGACCAAATCCTAGCTCGATTAGAAGACCCAAAAAAATTATCCAAAAAAGTAAAAAGCAAAGGTGGCCGAAATTAAGTCAGTTACCCTACATACTGTTTATTGATCCTAAAATTAGAAATAGAATTTCAAAAATTCGGCAAAAACTCTTAAAAGATCTATGCATATAGCCTCAGAAGAGCAATAATAATCTATAAGGGTTAAGAAAGATGTAGTATTTATATATTAATAAGTATAAGTACAGACCTGTGCACTCCCCCCCCCGGGGTTAACACGGGGGGGGGCAATTCCAAAATGGAGGGGGGCAAACGTGGGGGCAACTTTTTTGAAACGGGGGGGGGGGCAATAAAACGGGGGGGGGGGCAAGCAGGGGGGAAAGAAAAAAAAGAAAGGAAAAAAAGGGCAAAAAAAGCGAAAACAAGGTAAAGATAAGTCTAAAATGGCTTAAAATACATTGAAATAGGCAAAAACTGCAAAAAATTCGCGATGTTGGATGGCGTCATCATAGGTCAAAAATGGCGTTATAATTTTAGGGTACTTTTTTTCATTTTTGGCGGGGGGGGGGGCGGCAATAAAACGGGGGGGGGACAAATCTTCCAATAAAACGGGGGGGGGGCATTTTTAGACCGTGCACAGGTCTGTAAGTAGTATTAAACAGCATGAATTAATAGAAAAACAAACTAATTTAATTTACCAATGAATCGTAACTTCTCGTGAAACGGAAAATAGATTCATTTTTTGACATCGTTATATTTTTAGAACGTATCAGGCAGGGAGGTATGTGGCAAGGGGGGACATAGGTGGGCAGGAGGGGGGTGGGGGGAGGTTAAACCCTTTTAAAAAATCCCGATTATAGCCGACACCCCCCTACATATACCTCCTAAAAATTTCGTTATGCTAATCTTTTAAAATTTTTGGCTTTTCGGGACTCACCTTTTCCTAAAATTTAAGTCTTACTTTCAGGCTACTAAAAATTCTACTAAATATATATATATATATAAAAAATTTTTCCTAATCACTCTGCGATGTTTTAAAGCTATTTAAAAAACATAAATAAGACTGATTTAGGATCATGAAACCTCTTATTTACGAAAATAAAATTATTCATAATTAAGTTTAAAAATATTTTTACTTTTATTTTGTTTAAAACTATTTGCATAAAAGTGGCAGTATCAAACAACCGGAAGTAACGATTTATAATTTAGATAACTTTTATTGTTATATTTATTAAAAAAAGAAAAAATAAATAAGGATTCTGTACTTAAATTTAGGTTTCCTAGTGCCTTTTAAAAGGCTTAAAATTAAAAAAATTTCCCACCCCGGCTAGCATTCTTCCCCCTGGACTTTCCCTGACAAGAGGTACTGCCCCTTGACCCAGCCCCCAAACCCCCTATTTCTGGGGGCTCCCGCATCTCAAACCCCCTATTTATGCGGGCTCCCGCTTCCCCCGCAAACCCCCTATTTCTGGGGGCTCCCGCTCCCCAAACCCCCTATTTCTGGGGGCTCCCGCCTCCCGTTTTCCCCGCAAACTCCCTATTTCTGGGGCTCCCGCTCCCCAAACACCCTATTTCTAGGGGCTCCCGCCTCCCAGACCATACTTGTGGGCACTAGAGCACCTTTAAAATTTTCCTTCAATTGAAATCTTAGCTACGGCCATGGCCCATGTCCCACGGGTACGAACATAGGTGAGCACGGATCCGGAAGCTAGAAGAGTGGTTACCAGGGGTAAATCGCATTTTGAATTCTAGGAGGGGGTCCAGAGACCCAATTTTTAAATCTAAAGGGGGGTCAGGTCAGGTGGGGTTCGGTGTCCGGCGCAAAATAGTTTTAAACCATAATAACTTAAATATTGTTCTTTTTACAGGATAATACCACATTCATTCAATAAAAAGCGATATTTTAGTTTTAAAAGGGTCTAAAAACATGAATTTGTGTTAAAATTTACGTTTTTGGAAAAAAATGTAGTATGAAAAAGTACCTGAAATTTTCCCGAGGTGGGAGGAGGGGGTCAGATTCATAGGGGTTTGGGGGGCTATACTCCCCCCCAAATCTCGATTATAGCCGACACGCGACACTCCATTAAAATTTGGGGGTACCCCGGACACCCCCCCCTACTAAAATATAGGGGGTCCCAGTACCAAAAACGCTAAAAATGGGGTATTTGAGGTATACCCCTAAAAAATTTTTCGACACCCCCCTCCAATTTCGGGAGTCGGGTATACCCCCCAAAATTTTCGTCTAGAGGAAAAATCATCTTTCATCCTTCATCTAAAATTTTCGAAGGAAAAATCCTTCATCTAAAATTTTCGTCTAGAGGGGGCCCAAAATTTCGAGGCTAGAGGGGGTTGAACGTGGACCCCACCCTCCCCCTTATAGGTGGGCAGCCTCCCGAATGTTTGGGGGGTATACCCGACCCTCGAAATTTAGGGGGTAGCCCAAAAAATTTTTGGGCTATACTTCAAATACCCCCTTTTTAGCGTTTTTAGTACTGGGACCCCCAAATTTTAGGAGGGGTGTCGGTTATAGTCGTGATTTTTGGGGGGTATAACCCCCCAGCATAGGTCTTTTTGGTCGGGTCCGCTAGCGGGGGTCCATCCCCCGGTGGAAGGCCAAAATTTTTTAGGGGGGTCCAGAGGGGTCCGGACCCCCCTGGCTTTTTAGGGGGGTCGACCCCGGGTGCGAAATTTCAAATTTAGGGAGGGGGTCAGGGGGGTCCAATTTTTTAGCAAAATTTTTTTAACTCCATAATTTAAGTGTTTTTAGATCTAATATTGAATTTTATGTATTAAAACAGCCTATTTAGGCCTAAAAAGTTATTTAAACACTGTTTTTAACTAAAAACCCGTGTTTTTGACAGTAAATAAAAAAATATACTTCCAATTTGGTCGGGAGGGGGGGAAAGAGGGGGGTCAGCCTCGCGGGGGGGGGTCAGGTCGGACCGCTCTCGAGCTTTGGGGGGGAGGGGGGCCCCTGAATTTTTTCTAGGGGGGGTCCAAAATTTTGGCTCTGGGGGGGGGGGGGACCCCTCTGTCCCCCCCAAAAAAACACCTATGCCCCCCAGCCACCCTGCCCACCTATGCTCTCCCCCCTTTCTCACCTATGGGTACGTATGTAAAATGAATATACGTGGTAGGTATGCCCCCACCCCAACAAAACGCGAAAAACGTGCTGAGCGAAGCAAACCGAATTTTGTTTCGCATTTTTGGGAGCTAATAACAGTACAAAAGTAACTTATAGTAAAGGGTTAAACGAAAAGCGAGACGCGAGGCGAGAAAAATTTTAGCAAAAAAAAACGAAGAAATTTTACATTAAAATTAGGAGGTCTTTTTAGGGGGGGGAGCGAATGTGGTGAAATCTAACCCGCCTAGCACTGTCCGTAATTTCCGCCCTGTCCCTAGGTACCGACAATTTCTGAGAATACGGTCGCCTCTGATTACGTGCTTGCCTGATTACTCATGCGATAATATTTCTGTTTGTAATAGGTAGACTTAACGTTATTTTACTATATGTACAAGACTTGCAGCTGTAGTCCTTCAAAACTTTTTGAAAAAATGCAATTTGTTTAAAAATTTAGCTGCGTCTGTGGAAGAACCCGCATGTGATGAGAGTTGGTGCAGGGGCGGTGAATGTGTGTTTGTGGTTGCGAATGCAGGAGGGTTTCTATGAATCCGCCGACAATGGGCTAAACGGCGCTGGTATATGTGTGTAGTGCTTGAGTTTCCAAGTGCGTGCGGCTATTGAGAGCCGGTTGTAAGGTTGTTGCCGGTGGGTAATGGAATTATCTGTTTGCTCTTAATTGTCTTGTTTCTTTTTACGAGGGCTGTTTGTGTTGCGGCGGGGTCCGCTCGGGGCTCCCAGACGTACTCCCCGCGACACGTGGTGCCATCTACCCGGCTCCCACTCCGATCGATCCGCTCCTCGCGCGTGTGTGTGTGTATTCTGAGCCCTGTTCCGCGCCCGCGGAAGGCCGCACAATGCGCACACAGAGTTCCTAATTTTACGGGAATTGTAGTAAGGCCACGGCGCCCCTACACCCCGCCGCCGTTCATTGACGTTGGGCGCGAAAAGCTCAGCTCGCTTATCGCCTTCCTTTCTGCCCCCGACGAGACCAGGAGCCGACTATTTGGTGTTGCAATCCTGATAAAGATGGGCGACAGGTGCGCGTGCCGTGTCGCACTTTCCATCACTTGTCCGCGACAGTCTCCGCATCGGGGGCTGCTGCTGTGCTTAGATCTTCTAAGACAGGAGCCATCCCCTACTCCTCCTCCCGCAGAGAGAGAGCTGCGCCGAAGAAAAGTGTACCTTTATCGATGAAAAGCTTGTAGTAGAGTAAATGGAACGGAGAGTATTTGGCGCCTACTAGCGGCATTACTGATTTCCACTTTGGCGCGTTGAGTACTAATCCCTCCTGCCTGAATGGGCGGGGAAGAAAAGGGAAAAGGGCAAGTCGTTAAAGGTGCTACTCATACTCTGTTTATTAGCCGGGGATCTCCATGCCATATCACACCGCTTAGACGTTTGAATTATTCACTTATTTATGTATATAATGTATTTATTGTTGCAAAAGGAAGGGGCTGCGTATGGCGGCGGGCCCTGCCTTCTCCGGCTGTAATTCCGTTCGGCGTTCTTTGGCCCCTGAGAGCCTTGTCACCAGCACGTTCCCCTCCGCAAAAAAACCAAATTAAAAAAGTAGCAGGTTCGGATCCGCTCTCTCTCTCTCTCTCTGTCCGCCCCGCCCGACACACACACTTCGCTTCGCCTCTCGCCCATTGTGCTAGGAACAGCCATTCAGTCCCCACAACACTGCTGCACAATGCCGCCTAGTCTCCAAAACTGGATGAAGCCGCCGCGTTAAAAAATCACACTGCAAATTCCGCTTACTAGCGCCCTTTTCAGTAAAAAACCAGCTGTGTTCCCTATTCCCGCTCCAAGTCTATTCGATTAGTAGCGTATATAAACGGTTGACATTTAAGAACGGTTTTCACATTGTAAATGTCACTACTGGCCTACAATCAGATTTATTTCGGGAAACGATCCTTTTGCGTTAAAGAGACTAAACGCTTTATTAAAGTAAAAAAAGAATTTATTCTTTTTTTATGTATTATCTTTTTTCATTCTTGTTGTATGGACAGTTTTTAGATTCTAGTGTAGTTCATGAACTTTAGGTTTTATTTACATTAAAGAAATAACTTTGTTATGAAAAGTTAAAATGTTCTGACAATATCATTATAATAGAAATGCATTATTTTTGTAATGATGATATTGTCAGCAAAAATCAACTGCATCAATTGTTTGGTTTCTTGTGTTATTTGTGCTCAAATTGAGAAATAGTCTGTTTCAAAGACTCTAAATATTAACTGATTTAATACAATGCAACGCCCGCGTGCATGTTAGTGATGTTCTGTGGAGCTCCAAGGTCAAGAACCTAGCTCCGGAGCAATTCCCGAAGCTTCGTCCTTCTTTTTGTACTAATTTTCAAATAAGTAAACAAAAAATGCCCCAGTCTTTTTTTTTTTCAAACTAATTTTTTTTTAAAACTTATTGAAAACTAAAAAATAGTCCTAATTTTGCGGATAGAATAACGTAAACATTTTCAACTTTAAATTTTCAAGTTTTTAAAGCTTCGAGCGTAAAAACACTCATTTTAGGGCTAGACATTCGAAGCTTAATCCGTTCTAAACGGACGGAACGGAATTCCGCAGTCCAGAGTATGACATTGGAGAATAGAAGTAGAGCGTCACCAGTTATAGTGCTAGTGCCCTTTTTTGCTGATTTTCTTGTATTGAATATTTTAAACAAAAAATTTGTAGTAGTTCCCGAAAGTGACTTGTCCTCCTCTGGGCCCTGTAATGGCCATTTTTGACGTACCACCCACCCATCCATACCCCTCCGCCTCCTGTCCTATGCCTGACACCTGACTCTTCCCGCCTTCCCCCTTTTCTACATACTGCAAACAATTTCAAAATAAAACTTTTTATCAACATTTTTAAAGCAGTTTTTAGCGATTTTAAAATTTAAAATACCTTCTTTTACCCCTATTTTGACCTAAAATCATACCCCTCTTGCCTCTTGCGGGCATTTTGAGATTTGCCTTTTAGTCGGGTTTAGCCTTTTGCCTTTAGATTGGGGTAAATATTTTCCCCTAAACTTAAATAGGTCGGGCACCTATGCTTATTATTACTCTCACTCAATTTTATTTCTTTATTCTTTTAAAGCATAAAAGCAGATTTAAAATACCTTCCCTTTCACCCCTCTATTTTTAATTATCAAAGTTTACCTCTCTAGACCATACATGGGCAAGTTGGTCCGGAGTGGGGGGGTTAAACCCCAAATTAGGGGGGGGGGGGTTAAAATCCGAGAAACGCAAAATACCCATATCGTTTTTTTTTCTGGAGTGCATTTTACCCATATCGTTTTTCGATTTTGAAGGAAAAATAGGTAAAAAACGCTAATTTTAGGTCAAAAAGCCCTTTTTATTGCATTTTTGAGCTTTTTATTGCTTAAAACATTCATTTTGACCTCAAAACTTAAGTTTGTAGGCAGTTAGAAGTCATTTTAAAGACATTTTTTTTCTTCATTTTTCCAAAATTGGGGGAGGGGGTAACCTTTTCTCCCGCCCACTTCTGAGTGGGGGGGTTAAACCCCCTTCTCAGAATTTGGGGGGGGGTTAACTCCCCCCAACCCCCCCCCCCCGTGCCCATGTATGCTCTAGACCCTAGAAGAATAAGTACCCCGCGTGGTCCGATATTAGTTCTTACCTAGGGGTAAACATCTCCCCTTAGCAAGGGTAAGTCGGAAACCTATGGCACCTAGGCTATTAAGGTGAAAAAAAAACTGGTTCTGCTTAAAAAACAAACAAAACTTACGAGAATTTGTAAATCTACGAGAAATTTAAGCACACAATTGCTATATGGTATTTATTTACATTTTTATGCCGTTTTGGATGCGACCACTTTCTGCAATTTTCCTTAGCGGTTCGGTTTACCTTTTGTTTCAAGCACTTCATGCTCAACTACTGTGATTTAAGTAAATATCGATTGTGTACCACTTTTTATGGACTTTTGGGAAAGAAAGGCTGATTTTTTACTGGGTGCAGAGAAAATTCACTTTTTTGTTTCAAGGTGGGGGGGGCGGTGGGGTGTGGGGGGGGGGGGGGGGGGGGGGAAATTTTTGGGGGGGGTCGTCGGGTCCGGCAAGTCCGAATTTTTGAGGGGGGGTGTGCCCAATTTTTCCGCGCTACTTAAATTGAGCTTAAAACGCGTAAAAAAACGTAAAACAAGCTTATAAATGCTTTTAAAACTGTAAAATTAAAATAAGAGTCTTATTGCAACTTATAAATTTTATTTTTCTCTAATTCATTTAATAAAAATCTGCAGTGGAGCGAGTCAGGATTTCATTTCGGGGGCGTCAGTTGGGGGAGGGGAGAAAAAAGTGTTGTCAAAGCGGGGCGAAGCGCTGCCGCCTGTGTCGCGTAGCGGCGCCAGCCGACGCGAAGCGTCGGCGGGTCTGGGGGGTGTCCCCCCAGCCGCCGGAGAGGCGAAAATTTTTTAAAATATATACTAAAAACGGCTTAAAAATCGTCTCCTGGTGGATCGCGTGAACATACCTTTTACTTTTTGTTTTTTTACCTAATTTCTACATAATTTTCTGTGATCTTAAAAATTCAGTCAGGGCGGGTTCGGGGGGAACAGATGCCCCCCCGGAGGAAAAAATTTATAATTTGAGGCGCTAAAAATACACTAGAAATTTTAATTCCAAATGATAGTAATTACAAAATTTAAGGCTTTTTATAGCTATGCTATACATTTATAACATGTGTTTTAAAACGTTAAAAAAAGAAAAAGATAATAGTGTTTTATAATAGTTTTATTAAACATGCCTTAACTACTGAATGGGATAATCGATTTGAAAATTGAAAAACTAAGATAAATTGCCAATTTAAACTGCCCGCGTAGCAGGGAAATTTAAACTGCCCGCGTAGCGGGGGGAATTTAAAGGTAATAAAAGGTAATAAACGGGAAAATAAGGTAATAAACACTCCGCGCGAAAAAGCGCGGAAAGATTTTTGTAGTTCTTTTATAACACTTAAAAATTTTTCTTTGGGAGGCGAATTTGGGGGGGGGGGGGTCCCGGATTCCCCTTTTTAAGGGGGGGGGGGGTGGCAGAAAAAGAAGAATTGGGGGGGGGGGGGGTCCGACCCCCCCCCCCCCCCCCCCCCGCCCACCTATCGTTTTCGGTTCTTTTTTCAAAACCAACGGAAATGAATTACTTAAAAAAGAATAACATGACACGTTTCTGACATAATTCTAAAACCATCTTTTACTTGTATTATACTTAAAAACAAACATTAACATTTTTCGTTCTTTTTTCTTGTCATCAACCTTTTTCATTTAAAGCCTTAGTAGATTTTTTACAAATGTAATTTGTATTATATATCTATAGTGAAAACAATAATTTAAAACCTCTTATAATGCTGGCACAGACGGAGTGCCCCAATTGGGAAGGCAGGTTGTTTGTTACGCGCTGCCTCAATTGCAAATTTTGCTGCCTTCTACCTGCCTCCCGCCCATGAATAAGCAGTCACTTCTGCTCCGCTCCCCCCCCCCTTTAAACCGCTTTGTCCAGAAAGCTTTTCTTAAGGGTATTTATCAAAAGCCTGATTTATTGCGTTTTCAGTACTGAGATTGCAGACCTGTGCACGGTCTGGAAATGCCCCCCCCCCGTTTTATTGGAGGATTTGCCCCCCGTTTTATTGCCTCCCCCCCCCCCCGCTAAAAAATGAAAAAAGTACCCTAAAATTATGAGGCCATTTTGACCTATGGATGACGCCATCATCGCAATTTTTTGCAGTTTTTAGCCTATTTCAATATTTTAAGCCATTTCAGACCTATTTTTACCTTATTCTCGCTTTTTTTTTGTCCCTTTTTTCACTTTTCCCTTCTTTTTTCTCTTTTTTTCTCCTTTTTTTCTCTTTTTTTTCTTTCCCCTCTGCTTGCTTCCCCGTTTTATTGCCCCTTCCCCCGTTTCAAAAAAGTTGCCCTCCGTGCCCCCCCCCCCCGTTTAAACCCCCGGGGGGGGGGGGCAGTGCACAGGTCTGGAGATTGAGAAGGAGCCCTCAAAATTTAGAAGCAACAAAAAATTTAAGCAAGGGGTGGGTGCCAATCTGCACCTTCGAAATTTTTTTGGGGAGTAGGAGGGGTAACATTCCCAACCAACCTGAATCATACATGGGCAAGTTGGTCCGGAGTGGGGGGGTTAAACCCCAAATTAGGGGGTTAAAATCCGAGAAACGCAAAATAGGTACCCATATCGTTTTTTTTCTGGATTGCATTTTACCCATATTGTTTTTCGATTTTAAAGAAAACATAGGTAAAAAACGCTAATTTTAGGTTTAGAAGCCCTTTTTATTGCATTTTTGAGCTTTTTATTGTTAAAAACATTCATTTTCACCTCAAAACTTAAGTTTAGGGCAGTTAGAAGTCATTTTAAAGACATTTTTATCTTCATCTTTCCAGAATTGGGGGGGACATTTTCTCCTTCCCCCCCAACTTCTGAGTGGGAGAGGGTTAAACCCCCCTTCTCAGAATTTGGGGGGTTAACCCCCTCCCCCAACCCTTCCCCCTGTGCCCACGTATGACCTGAACGAACCCCACTCTTCCCACCCAAATGCTACAACCTTCTAACTGCCTTTTTTAACCTTTTTTAATTTACCTGCCTCTGACCAGACCCCTAGCCTACGAGTCATATAAGTTGCTTCCTACCAACTTCCTAATATGTAATGTTTTAAAAAGGAGGGAATGTCACCTCCCACTATTCTCAACTGTTCTGGAAGCAGATTTGATTGCGTCCATTCTGCTTCCTATTTGCCTTCAAAAAGTTATTTGATGCCTTCCATCCCATTCCACCTGCCTTCTATATATGTATATATTTATATGCTTAATGCTTGCTTAAGAAACGTATTCAACAGAGCACCGTTTGCTTTCAAAAAACAAATGTGCATCACAAGCAAAAGTGTATACATTTCGTTAAAATTTAAAAAAAATAATTTTAAAAAATTTAAAAAAGGACGTTTCTTATTAGTTAGCAAAATCTGTGTCTTGACAACCAGTTTTTTTATCGTATCGGTTAATTCTTGGGGTACCCTTCTGCCTTCTCTTCCCCCACTTCCCTATTTTTGACCCCCTCCCTCTCTATCGACTATATAATTTCAAGACATTTTTATCTTATATTAAGCATATTTGCGATTTATAAATACCCCCTATTCAAAAATTGTATCTCTAACCCCAGTACAATTTCAGAATTTACCTAGGTACCAGGGGCGTAGCCAAGTGAAACTTCAAAATTTTTAGGTTTAAAAAGGTATAAGATTTAAAATCGTGCGACAGCACGAAAAAATTTTCAAAAATTGTCTTTGAAATTTATTAGAAATATCACAAAAGTTGTGAAAAAGGGATATAAACGTCGAGTGCTGAGCGAAGCGAAGCGCGAGAAAATTTTTTAAAATTTTCTCTTAGGACCCCCAAATTTTTACCCCCGTGAGCCCAAAAGGGGGGAGGTTACATTACAACCCCCACCTATAACTATAATGGTGGGTGTTATAAAAATTTTTGTGGCAATTTTTTTTTTCAATAGTAGAGAGTAGAGTTTTAGGTTTTACACTGATAGCATGGGCGTAGCCAGGATTTCGGAAAGGGGGTTGTACTCCATACAAATTTTTCGAAAGAAGGGTTGTAGGGGGTTGTACTCCAAATTTTCAAAATACCGTAAATAAGACATTAAAAAAGGGTAAAAATTTTTGCGCTTCGCGCTAAGTGATTCTTTTTTTTTGTTATTTGCATTGTTTTTTTAAGTTAAACTTGAAAAATTTCCGGTTTAAAAAGGTATAACATTAAAAATCGTGCGATAGCATGAAAAAATTTTAAAAAATTGTCTTTGAAATTCATTAAAAAGATCACTTAAAAGTTGTAAAAAGGTATATAAATCTCGAGCGCTGAGTGGAGCGAAGCGCGAGAAAATTTTTTAAAATTGTTCTCTTCGGACCCCCAAATTTTTACCTCCGCCATTTTAATTTAAGGGGGGGCATAGGTGGGCAGGGGGGGGTTATACCCCCCAAAAAATTCGGATTTTGCTGACACCTCCCCCCCCTTAAATTTGGGGTACCCGGGGAGACCCCCCCAAATTCGCCTGCCAGAAAAAAATTTTTAAGCGTTATAAAAAGACTAAAAAAATTTTCCGAGTGTTTATTACCTTGTTTATGTCATATACTTCATTTTTTTCTCCTATTATTCAACAAATATTAATTAAACATTATTAACCTTTTATTAACGTTTTAAACACCTGTTTTAAATGTAAAAGGATAAAAAAACCTTAAATTTTGTAATAAACATCATCTGGAATTAAATTTTCTAGTGTATTTTAGTTTAGCGCCTTAAATTAAAAATTTTCTCCACCGGGAGGCATTCTGCCCCCCGGAGCCCTCTGACAAGGGGCTCTGCCCCTTGACCCCGCTAGGAGGCATTCTGCCCCCCATTACTGGGGGGCTTCCGCCCCCCCAGACCCCCCTTCAGGGTTGGTTAGTATTTACTCCCCCCCAAATGAAATTCTGGCTGGGCACGCCACTGTTCTAGACCCCCCAATTTTTTATCCTTGACAACCCAAAAGGGGAGGTCGAACTCCAAATTTTTCCTTTTGCCGACTCAAAAGGGGGGTCTAGAAGACCCCCCTGGCTACGCCCATGTATGTATATAATTTTTAATTAAATATAAGATTATGGATTAAAAAGTTTGTGGTACTTGACTTTATAATCAAGACAATATAATTACTATTCTATAATTACGTAATTATTAAAAAAAACTATGATTTCTAATCTAATTCTAAGAATATATAAACACATTATTATTAAAAAAAATTAAAAAATAAAATTTATAAGTTGCAATAAGGTCTTATTTTAATTTTACACAGTTTTAAAGTATTTATAAGCTTGTTTTACGTTTTTTTTACGCGTTTTAAGCCCATTTTAAGGCAGCGCAAAAATATTGGGTACACCCTCCCTCAAAATTTGGGTCTTGCCAGACACCCCCCTAAAATTTGACCCCCCCCCCAAAATCCGAGAGGCTGCCCACCTATGAGGGGGTTGCCACCCCTACAACCGCCCCTGGCTGCCCTTGACTGATAGGGCTTTTTGTACCAATCAATCATTTAAATACATATCAAAAACTGTGACAAATTAATTTTTTTTAAACCATATCAAAGTTTCGTACGAAAAAGCTGTTTGTTTGTTACATATACATTGTCTTAAATTTGTACCCAGAAATTAGCTTGAAGATGTGCTGCACTGTCAAATTCTAGGGGGAGATCAGCAGGGTTAATAAAATAATAAAAAGTAATTAGGTAATGGTATGGGAGGCTATTTTAAAAACAAATAAAGATATTAAATATTTTGGGTTGCGTTATTTTGAGTAAATATATTGACTTTTATATATTGAGAAATTTAGTAATTTTAGTAAAAACAGTATAAAGTTTTGTCTTTCGTGCGTATAAATTATTATTTTAATAATTTTAAGATTAAAAGCCTAATTAAATGTTGTATTGTGCGTGTGCCGTTTTGCTTAACAATCTTTTTCGTACCTCTACTTCATTACATAATACACATCCAATTTAGTATATATAATTCAAAAAATACGATATAGTGTACGCTTACGGTGAGATCTCATAATTAATTGGGTGTGTGTGCGAGTATAAACGGTGTACAAAATATTCGAACGAAAATCAACTGGATCGTAGCACTATAAAGCGTGGTTCATACTTCGTCCAAAAATATCCAAAGGAAAATTTTGATCGCGAAACATTCGCACTATTTTTGTCATCCGTCTGCGCATCCGCGGATTTTTATATCGCTTATTTTTACTTTTAAATTTACCTAATAGGTACCTTCCTATTTTTCTAGATTTTTTGAATTTTTCTAAACCAACGTTTTTAATTCTAATTGAGTGTTTTGCAAATAAAAACGCTTTTTTTGCCTGCAATTAGCATTTTTTTAAATCTATTTTTACTTCTAAATAAACAAAACTATACCGGTATCAATCAATTAGTAAAGTGCATTTTAGAAATAAAAACAATATGGTAAGAAAGCACTAAATAGACATCCGCATCCGCGGATGTTAAGAAATGACATTCGAGCATATAATCCTAAATATTTTATGGTACGGAACAGATCTGTGCACGATCTAGAAATGTCAAAATGCCCCTCTTCCGGAATATTAGTGGCTGTGCCCCCCGTTTTATTGCCCCCCCGCACAAAAATAAAGAAGTACTCAAAAATTGTGGTGGGCCCATTTTTAACTTAACGCCATCTTCGCGGCTTATTTTTACTTAAATTTCGCTTTTTTGTTTTTTTTTTCCGTTTCTTCGGTTTTTCTCTTTTTTCATCTTTTTTTTCTCTTTCTGCTCTGCTTGCCCCCTTCCGTTTTGTTGGCGCACCTGTTTCAAAAAAATTGCCCTTGTGCCCTCTTCATTTTTTTGCCCCCATTATCTCCTAGAAAAAAATTGGCCTCCCTCCTGTTCCATATCCCATTGTTTTTTGTTTTGACTCCCTACTTTTTCTGAAATTTTCAAATAGGTCTTTTCTCCTTTCCAGCCAATTCTCCTGTATATTTACTGTCAAAAACACATTTTTTAATAAAAAAAGCAATAGTTTAAAAAACTTAAAATAAATAATTTAAAACAACTTTGTCCGGTAACCGGACTCCCCCTTCTTTGAGATTTTAAACTCGTTTACCTGGGGTCGACCCACTACCTAAAAATTTTGTGGGGTTTCGAACCTACCGTGGACCCCCTAGCTGTACGTCCCCCAGCTATAAAAGAGCCATTTATTCGAAGTAGCCACCCCGTAGCTTCTCTGACCATTTTTAATATGAATTATAAAAACTATAATCTTATATTTATACTTATATGCTGAATAGTTTGAAAGGGATGTTTAAAGATGTGATTGTTTATTAATTGCGGGAAGGTCTTGTGAGGGCTGAGGAGGAGATATTTTAATCAAGGCCATATCGGCTTGTCTGGGACAGTCCGGGGTATTCATTATCTGTGGCGGGGAACGGGAGCAGATAGTTTTTCCCCTTGCTAATTGTTCAGCAGCCAGTGAGGGAGGGAATGGGGACTGGGAGTGCGAGTACTCGTAACTTAACATTGATTCTCCTTACGCCAGTCAAAGTTTTTTCTCGCCGCTGTCACTAAGAGTAACTGGCTCACAGCTCTTTGTGTCAGTTGCTTTCTGCGCTGCGCTCCCTTTATTGCATAGGCGAGATATTTTTTGCCAGGCTGTAGTCGAAGACGTATTGACCAAACTCCGGCTTTCAAATTATCGTGTAAATCACTTTTCCCAAGTCCCCCAGGTTCCGTCGGCTATTTCCATTTGGCCCAATGATCTTTTTCGGCTGGAACTAAGTGGCGTCTCGACCCGAAAAGCTCTGCACTGCTTTATCCATCTATGCTAAAATCATTATTTTTTCCCGTTCGTCCCAAAAATAAAAAAAAGAGAATTCCAAATCCATGGGGATCTATTCTTTAGCCGCGGTCCTCTTTTTTTAAGCAGATAAGCTCCCTCCGCCGCTAGTTGTCCCGAAGAAGTCCCGGCCTTTTTGACATTTCTGACCCTGTAATTCCGACGAGAATTGATGGTAGGGCCCGTGAAAGAACGTCTGGGAGACACGCATCAAAAAGCGATTAGGAGCCGTAGGGATTTCCCAAGTCTGACCGCGAACTGCTCTTTCCCTCGTCTACATTTATACATTTGTCTGTGTTTTCAGATAACAAGAGACACTCTTCCCGCCTGCCTGCGAGCCAGGAGCATGTTGGTGGACCCTGACTGCAGCCCCACTCCATGAACGGGTCTCCCGCCGGAAGTGGCTTCCCCACTCTTCCAATCACAGGCAGCGGGAGCGGTGGCAACACAGGAATCAGCCAATCAGCGAGCGAGGGAATCAGGCACTGGATGTCCCAGCCGGACGTGGCCTCTGCCCTCCGTCCTTCCTTCTACCCCCGCTTGGACCCAGGGGCCTTCGTCAGCGGGAGCCACCTCTACCCCCACGATGCAGCCGCCAGACTCCTACAGATGAATGTGGCGAGCACGACGGCAAGTTCGGTGGGCGGAGGTAGTGGGGGTCCGCTCCTGCCCCCCTTCCCCCACCACCACCCATCCCAGCTCCTCTCCAATCCCTACTCCATCTACTCTCCGCTCTCGCCCAGTGGCTATGCTCAGGCTGCAGCGGCTGCGGGGATGGGTTTCGGCGGTACGCGACCGGCCTACTTGGATCCGACGGCATTCCTCTCGGGATCCCTACCTCGCTACCGCTACCTCCTCCCGTCCTCCTCCACCATGGTCCCGCGGTTTCCGCCACTCAGCAGTCCGCTGGATCGCCCCCATTCGGAGTCGGACAGTCTGCGCTGGCGCCGCCCACCCGGGAGCTCCCCGAAGTCGACCAACCCGCCCGTCTTCGCCCCCTCCCTATCCCAGGGGGAGGGGCGAGGAGGTAAAGAGGCGGGGCGCGGTGGGGCTCTGCCCACCCAGCCCTACTACCCCTCCCATTTCATGCGAGGGACGGTGATCCAACTAGCCAGCGGGGAGTTGAAACGGGTGGAGGACTTGAACACGGAGGACTTCGTGCGCAGCGCAGGACTCAGCAGTGAGCTCAAGATGGACTCCAGCACTGTCGTCAAGGTGGAGGAGAAGACCAAAGACACAGTCCTCCTCTGCTTCCTTGTCGGAGAGCACAAGGTCCAGGTGAGCTTTCATTCTTATCACACTACTACACTTTTCATTTTTCACTGGTTCACTTCACCAACTTGGGCCCAGTTGCATCATAACTACTTAAGTTAAGTAGACTACTTAAAGTGGCCGTGAATGTGTACATTTTATACAGATTTATAGCTATTTAAGTATCTTTTAAGTAATTTCCGCGATAATTGAATGTAATGCTATATATTTGTATATTTCGACTTTTTTTCGTTTTAAAAATTAAACGATTAAACTTCGGTTTAGAAACATTAAAAATATTTGTAAAATGCAAATAAATAATGTAAACCTTTTTAAGGTATTTTTTATTTAACGGTGGGAGCTCCCGAGCTCTCACATCACTTAAAATAAGAGGATTATAGAAGCATTAATGTTAATAGTTACTTTGCTTCTGTGCTAATTTGTTGGCTTGGCAATATTAGTTCGCACTTTTTATTATTTTAAAATAATCGATATGCTATCACTTTGATACCATTAATTTAACAACAGTTAAATATGTAGGTAGTAATTAAATAGCTTGTTAAACTGGAATTCACTTATAATTCTAATTTGTAACTGATAACTATTTTTAATGTTAAAGCTTTTTCATTTTAAATGCCTTCTAATGATATATTACTATAATAACTGCTATTTGGCTTGTCATAACAAATAATCAGATATTTTATCTGTAATATATTGTTTTAATAATTTTATTGTTTGTTTGGCTTTATTGTTTTTTAACATCATTGCTGTGAGTGTGTGTAATTTTTCTCGCACATAAGACTAGAAACTTATTGATTTTGCGTGAATTAGGGATAGAAGGAGAAAAAACTTCTGCAATTATGGTTCAATTCAACACGTACGTGTATTACTTGGTTGAAATTACAGCGTAATTCGGCATTGGGTTATAAAAAAAAAGTTCGTGCTGGGAACTACGGTAATTGCCGCGCCAGCTAAATAAGTTTCCATTTTGTAAAATTTCAGAAATAAGCCACTTCACAAATTAGAACTTTTTGCAAAAATTTTCGTATCCGCCTGTTTATTTTTATATATAATCATAGATGAACAAGGGGGGTAGGGTGAGGTTCACCCCCCTATCCTCGAAATTTTGCCCCCCCCCCTAGAAAAAATCCAGGGGGCCCCTTCCTCCCTCCCTCAAAATTTTTGAATTTTTTGCTCCTGACCCCCCTCTAGTTTTTGAAATCTGACCCCCCCCCCCACTCCCCTCTCGAGAAAATTTTAAGTACTTTTTTATACTAAATTTTCTTCCAAAAACGTGAATTTTTAACACAAATTCATGTTTTTACACCCTTTTTATACCCCAATATCGCTTTTTATCTATGTATATATAAATAGAAGTAATGTCTGTGTGTGTCTGTCTGCATAGATGTTTTTGGGGGGGGGGGACTGCGGGGTGCACCCCCCCCCCCTAGAGCCAAAATTTTGGACCCCCCCCCCCTGGAAAAAATCCAGGGGGCCCCCCTCCCCCAAGCTCGAGAGCGGTCCGACCTACCCCCCCCCTGAAGGCTGGACCCCCCTCCCCCCCCCCCCTCCCGACCAATTTGGAAGTATATTTTTTTATTTACTGTCGGAAACACAGGTTTTTAGTTAAAAACAGTGTTTAAATACACTTTAGGCCTAAATAGGCTGTTTTAATACATACAATTCAATAATAGACCTAAAAACACTTAAATTATTGAGTTTAAAAAATTTTGCTGAAAAATTGGACCCCCCTGACCCCCCTTAAAATTGAAATCTCGCACCCGAGTGGGCCCCCCCTGAAAAGCCAGGGGGGTCCTCTGGAACCCCCTGGACTCCCCCCCTAAAAAAAATTTTGGCCTTCCACCCGGGGGTGGACCCCCCCCCCCTAGCGGACCCGACCAAAAACATCTATGTCTGTCTGTCTGTGTGTTCCCTAACTCCTCCCTTACCACCCAACAGATTAAGGGGAATGAGGTATCGTTGGAATGCTTATACCCCAGGAAATGTCGTAAGGGGGTTGAAATTTTGAAACAACTTACATGGACATCTTTATACTGGACAACGCGTTTTCACCAAAGGGGGAGGGACCCTATGGATTTTGGAACTTAAAAAAAAATTTTGACTCAGAATTGGCTCAAACTTATTGGAAAGAGTAATTAGGCAATGTAAAACCAGAATATCATAATTTTTGGAAAAATGAACATGGACATTTTTATACTGGACAACGTTTTTTTCATTAAAGAAGGGAATTACCTTTCTCACCAACCACAAAAGGGATTGGGCTAAATGAGTTATCATTACAAAGCTTACGGTCCGGAGAATGTCATAAAGAGGTTGAAATTAACAAAAAATTGCATGGACATCTTTGGCCTGGACAAAACATTTTCACAAAAAGGGGAACCTATGGATTTTGGAAAGTAAAAATTTTTTGTCTTTGAATTGGCTCGAACTTTTTGATAAGAGTAATTATCCAATGTAAAGCCAAAATGTTATGTTTTTTGGTAAGATTAACATGGACATCTTAATGCTGGACAACGTTTTTTTCACTAAAAAGAGGAACGACCTTCCTTCCCAACCAGCAAAAGAATTGGGCTTAATAAGATATCATTGCAAAGTTTACAGACAGGGGAATTTCATAAAAGGTTTGAAATTAAAAAAAAATTGCATGGACATCTTTTGGTTGGACAACACATTTTCACAAAAACAGGGCCTTATGGACTAAAAGTTGAAAAAAAATTTATCTTCAAATTGGCTTAAACTTATTGGTAAGAGTAATTCGCCAATGTGAGGTCAGAATATCATGTTTTTGAAAAAATGAACATAGACATTTTTATGGTGGACAACGTTTTTTTAATTAAAAGGAGGAATGACCTTTTTCTTTAACCACAAAAAGGATTGAGCTAAATAAAATATCATTCCAAAGCTGGAATTTCAAGGAATGTTATAAAAGGGTTGAATTTTTAAAAAAATAAATAACAAGGACATTTTTGTGCTGGACAATGCATTTTCACCTAAAGAGAGGACCCTTCTCCTCAACCACAAAACGGATTGGGCTAAATGAGGTATCATTGCAAAGCTTACAGTCTGGAGAATGTCATAAAGGGGTTAAAAATTTAAAAAAAAAATACCATGGACATGTTTATATTGGAAAATATATTTTTACCAAAGATGGAAGAACCTAAATTAGTAAAATTAACACGGACATCTTTATGCTGGACAACATATTTTCACCAAAAGAGGGAAAGACCCTTCTCCCCAACTAAAATTAGAGTGGGTAACTGAGGTATCACTGTAAAGCTTACAGTCTGTTAAGCTTACTTGTTCAATAAAATGTAGTATTATCTTATAAAAAACCTATTATTAAACCTTTAATGGTTTAAAAGTATTTTGCTTCGGAAATTGGACCCCACCTGACCCCCTCTAGGTTTCAAAATCTTCCACCCCGGGTCGATCGCCCCTAGAAAGCTAGGGAGGGTTCAACCCCCCTAGAACCCCCCTAGGTTTTGAAATGTCATTTACCAGGGGTAAACACCCCACCCCCTAGCTTTTTGACCGCGTTCATCATAGGTGAGAACGGTCCGGGAAGCTAGGGGGGGTGGTTACCCGGGGTAAATCGAATTTTGAATTCTAGGAGGGGGTCCCAGCCATAACCCCCTAGTTTTTTAGGGGGGTCGACCCGGGGTGCAAATTTTTGAAATTTAGAGGGGGGTCGGGTGGGCTCCAGTGTCCAAAGCAAAACAGTTTTAAACCATAATAAATTTAATAATTTTCCTTTTTATAGGATATTACTACATTTAAAATTTGAATAAAGAGCGATATTCTGGTGTAAAAAGGGGGAAAAACCAATATGTGTTCAAAAAATCGCGTTTTTAAAAGAAAATTTAGTTATAAAAAACTACCTACCTAAAATTTTCCCGAGAGGAGAGGGGGGTCAGATTTCAAATTCTAGAGGGAGGTCAGGGGTGAAAAATTCGTAAATTTGTGGGGAGGGGGGCCTGGATTTTCGTCTAAGGGCAGGGGGGGTCCCAAAATTTCGAGACTAGGGAGGGTGGACGTTGGACCCCATCCTGCCCCCCTTTCTCACCTATGGTGCTCATCTATATTTATATAGATCAGGGACGTTTTATTTTGGGACCCAGAGTTTTATTTGTTTTATTTGGGGGGGGGGGGGATTGTTGTACAAAAAAAAATTTAGGGGGGGAGGCGGAGCCCCCCCCCCCCCCCCCAATTTTGGGGGGGGGGGGGGGGGCGGAGCCCCCCCTTTTTATTTTTGAAAACGTTAAAAAGCAGGGATAAACGTGAATAAAGCTGTATAATACACTGTTTTTGGCCTAATAATCTATTTTTCAATGTTTTTAGCGATAAAAACATGTTTTCTTGGTTAAAAATTACATTAGCACAAATTGGCGGAGCCTGGATTTCACAAAAAAGGAATTAAGAGACCTTTCAGAGCCCTGGGCTACACCCACATTGTAAACCAAAGCACATGAGCAGCATCTCGACTCCATGTTATTTAGGGTACCTACCTACCTATATGAAAAAAATCCGAGTCAATGCTATAGGCGGCTGGAAAATTTAGGAGGGGGGAAGTACATAAATCAACCAATATGATTGTTTGTTTTGCTTTCTGTGTAGTACTTATACCTTTTAAAAAATATTGTACTAACTATGAAATAACATTAGCATTAGGCAAGATAAATAGCGAGATATATGTATGTATACTATTGAAAGTGACCGCTGAGCGAAGCGAAGCGGAAAAAATTTTTGGTTTTTGGGGGTCAATTGAGGTACTAAAATTATTTTATAGTTTGGCGCCGAGCAAATTAGCGAGGCGCTAGAAAATTTTGAATTTTTGGCCTCTGAAAACCCCCAAATTTTACTATCTGGCGACTATTTCTTGGGGAGGGGGCGGCCGCCCCCCCCCCCGCCCAACCACTATCCTTATTTCCCCCCCTGTCCGACCGTTTCAGGGGAGGGGGCGGCCACCCCCTCCCACGCCCCCCCCCCCCTGGGTACGTCCCTGTATATAATCATCTATATCACAAGTATATCATCTATATCACAAGTATGTTTGCAATAAATCATTGATTTTTGTTACAACTTTCTTAAATAGCATAAAGTTAAGTCATGTATAACTAAATTACATTAAAAATACTTTGAATATAGGGAGAAATGCTTCATTGTGCACTGGTGAGAAATGTAATGTATCTTAGGAGGATGGATGGTAAGGGGGTTTGCCCCCCAAATTCTGGGAAGGAGGATTTAACTTCCCCTCCACTCAGAAGTAGGGGGAGGAAAGGTTATCCCTCATAAATTTTGGAAAAATGAAGTGAAAAATGTCTTAAAAATTGCCTTTAAACTTAAATTTTACGGTCAAAATGAGTGTTTTAAAAAATGAAAAGCTCAAAAATACCATAAAAATTTACTTTTTTCATTGTTTCTTTCAAAATCGAAAAATTATATAGGTAAAATGCATTCCAGAAAAAAAAACGATGTGGCTAAAATGTGTTCCTCGGATTTTTAACCCCTTCCCTCTAACAGTTATCCCCCGTCCACTGCGGAGCAACTTGCCGATGTATGTATGGTTGGGCGGAAGGATTATAACTCCACCCCCCCCCCCCCCCAAAAAAAAAAAAAAACAACTCGAAACTGTCGATATCCCACTAAAATCAGGGGGTATGGTATGGAGGGCTTCAGGGAGTTAACCCCAAATGTGGGCAGGGGGAAGGTAACGGGTCAGAAGAGCCAAGGAACGTTAGAGCTGGGTTCTAAAGAGCCGGAAAAAAGGGACCTAAGAGCCAAGCAACGGGAACGAAGGAGACAAAAGAGCCAAGCCAAGTAGGAAATAATCATAAAAAACACCAAAGAACCAAGGGTATAACCTAAGACATAGGTGTTTTTAGGGGAGGACAGAAGGGTCCACCCAGCCCCTCCCCCCTTGAGCCAAAATTTTGGACCACCCTCCCTAGAAAAAATTCAGGTCCCCCTCCCCCCTATCGACCAATTTAGAAGTATAAGTTTTTTATCTACTGTCAAAAACACGGTTTTTTTAGTTGAAAACAAACATGGGCACGGGGGGGGGGTTGGGTGGTTAACCCCCCCAAAATCTGAGAAGGGGGTTTAACCCCCCCCCACTCAGAAGTGGGGGGGGAGAAAAAGTTAACCCCCCCAATTTTGGAAAAATGAAGAAAAAAATGTCTTTAAAATGACTTCTAACTGCCTCCAAACTTAAGTTTTGAGGTCAAAATGAATGTTTTAAGCAGTAAAAAGCTCAAAAATGCAATAAAAAGGGCTTTTTGACCTAAAATTAGCGTTTTTTACCTATTTTTCCTTTAAAATCGAAAAACGATATGAGTAAAATGCACTCCAGAAAAAAAACGATATGGGTATTTTGCGTTTCTCGGATTTTAACCCCCCCCTAATTTGGGGTTTAACCCCCCCACTCCGGACCAACTTGCCCATGTATGGTTGAAAACAGTATTTAACTTCACTTTTTAGGCCTAAATAGGCTGTTTTAGTATATAAAATTCAATATTAGACCTAAAAACACTTAAAGGTGCGGTGCGGACATAGATGAACAAGGGGGGTAGGGTGGGGTCCACCTCCTAGCTTTGAAATTTTGTCCTCCCCCCTAGAAAAAAAATCCAGGCCCCCCCTCCAAATTTTGAATTTTTTACTCCTGACCCCCTCTAGATTTTGAAATCTGACCCCCCCTCCCCTCTCGAGAAAATTTTAAGTACTTTTTTTATACTAAATTTTCTTCCAAAAACGTGAATTTTTAACACAAATTCATATTTTTACACCCTTTTTATACCTAAATATTGCTTTTTATTCAATAAAATGTAGTATTATCTTATTAAAAAAACTATTATTAAACATTTAATGGTTTAAAAGTATTTTGTTTCGGAAATTGGACCCCACCTGACCCGCCTCTAGGTTTCAAAATCTTCCACCCCGGGTCGACCCCCCATAGAAAGCTAGGGGGGGGGTTCGACCCCCCTAGGTCCCCCCTAGATTTTGAAATGTCATTTACCCGGGGTAAACACCCCCCTCCCTAGATTTTTGACCGTGTTCATCTATGGGTGCGGAGTCAAACTTTTTGTCTTCGATTTTGATAATTTTTTGATAAAACTTTACCCCTGCCCCCAATAGCCCACAAAATTTTTTTCAACAAAATTATCTCCAGTGGTTCAGGAGTTATGATCCCACAAAAAAGGCGTTTTTTGACAATTCTGTACGTGAAAGATTGCTCAATAAGTATAACGATTTAAGTTGCAAACTATGTGCTTAAAAAAGCGGCTACACTTTTTACTTTAATTTGGTACCTTCATCGTTAAAATTAGTGCAGTATTCGTCGAGATATTGCGTTTTTCGTACAAAAAACGCTCGGTTTTTTTGCTAAAAACACAAAGTGAAGGAAAGAAAGGTTATGCAAACGTGACAAAATCACTGCCAATGTTTGGTGTTTTTAACATAAAAGTTGCGAGTTTTTTGTACGAAAAACGCATATTTTGACAAATATTGCACCAATCTTAACGATTAAGGTATCAAATTAAACTAGAAAGTAGCCGTTTTGTTTGAGTGCATAATTTGTAACGTAAATCGGTATACCCATTGAGCATTCTGTCATGTACAGAAATGTCGAAAAACGCCATGTTTGGGGGGTCATAACCATACATGGGAAGTGGTCGGAGGGGGGGGGGGGGGGGTTAAACCCAAATTAGGGGGGGGGGGGGGTGGAAATCCGAGAAAAGCAAAATCCCCATATCATTTTTTTTCTGGAGTGCATTTTACCAATATCGTTTTTCGATTTTGAAGGAAAAATAGAGGTAAAAACACTAATTTTAGGTCAAAAAGCCCTTTTTATTGCATTTTTGAGCTTTTCTCTATTGCTTAAAACATTCATTTTGACCTCAAAACCTAAGTTTGGAGGCAGTTAGAAGTCATTTTAAAGACATTTTTTTTCTTCATTTTTCCAAATTGGGGGGGGGGTTAACTATTTCTCCCCCCCCCACTTCTGAGTGGGGGGGGGTTAAACCCCACTTCTCAGAATTTGGGGGGGTTAACCCCCCCCCCCCCCCCCCCCCCCCGAGCCCATGTATGGTCATAACTCCTGAACCACTGGAGATATTTTCTTGAAAAAATTTTTCTGAGCTATTGGGGGCAGGGGTAATGTTTTCACAAAATCGAAGACAAAAAGTTTGACTCCGCACCGCAGCTTTAAATTATTGATTTAAAAAAACTTTGTTAAAAAATCAAACGCCCTGATCCCTCCCTCTTCAATTTGAAATCACGCACCCAAGGTCGACTCCCCCCTAAAAAAGCCAGCGGGTCCGGCCCCCTGTACCCCTCTAAAAAATTTTGGCCTTCCACATGAACATTTCTTACATGGACATTTCTTACATGGACATCTTTATACTGGACAACGCATTTTCACCACAGGGATTTTGGAAGTAAAAAAATTTTTTGTCCAGGAATTGGCTTAAACTTATTAGTAAGAGTAATTAGCTTATGTAAAGCCAGAATATCAGGTTTTTTGGAAAAAATGAACATGGACATCTTTATACTGGACAACGTTTTTTTCACTAAAGAAGAAAATTAACCTGCTCCCCCACCACAAATGGGATTGGGCTAAATGAGATATCATTGCAAAGCTTACAGTACGGGGAATGTCATAAATGGTTCAAATTAAGAAAATTTTTGCATGGACATCTTTAGCCTGGACAACACATTTTCACAGGGGGAACCTATGGATTTTCGAAATCGAAATTTTTTTTTGTCTTTGAATTGTCTCGAACTTATTGATAAGTAATTAGCCAATGTAAAACCAAAATGTCACCAATGTTTTTTGGTAAGATTAACATAGACATCTTAATGCTGGACAACGTTTTTTCACTAAAAAGGGGAACAACCTTCCTCCTCAGCCAGCAAAAAAATTGGGCTAAATGAGATATCGTTGCAAAGCTTACAGACAGGTAAATTTTATAAAGGGGTTGAAATAAAAAAAATCGCATGGACATCTTTTGGTTGGACAAGACATTTTCACAAAAACAGGGCCCCATGGACTTTGAAAGTTGAAAAATTTTTTATCTTTGAATTGGTTCAAACCTTTTGGTAAAGGTAATTTGCCAATGTAAAGCCAGAATATCATGTTTTTGGAAAAATGAACATGAACATTTTTATGCTGGACAACATTTTTTTACGAAAAGGAGCAACGAACTTTCTCCTTAACCACAAAAAAGATTGGCCTAAATGAGATATTATCATTGTAAACCTTAAGTTTCAAGGAATGTCATAAAAAGGTTGAATGTTTCAAAAAATAAATAACAAGGACATTTTTATGCTGGATAACGCATGTTGACCAAAAAGGGGGCGCTTCTTCCCAACCACAAAACGGATATGGGCTAAATGAGGTATCATTGCAAAGCTTACAGTCTGGAGAATGTCATAAATGGGTTAAAATTAAAAAAAATAATATAAAAAATGTCGCAAAAATCATTTGTCAGCCGTATGGCTGACACGGGCTACTTGTTACTTAAATTTTTGTTTAAATAAAACACTAAAATTTAATTTAAAACAACTTCGTTAAAAAATCTAACCCCCCTTATCGACCCCTTCTCCTAGATTTAAAATCGGCATCCCGTATCAGCCCTCCTTCTAAAAAGTGAAGGAGTCCCGACCCGACCCCCTGGACCGCCCTCCCCCCTTTTCCTTGCCTTAAAATGTTTGCTTTCCACCGGGAGGTGGACCCCTCTCCCCCAGCGGGCCCGTCAAAAAACATATGTGGCTGTGGTGCCCCCCTCCCTCCCCGCTAGAAAACCCAAAATATTTGCCGTTTCAAAGCTGTTTTTGCGATTTTTTTGCTGTTTTTGTTTCGTTTTTTGTAGCCTGTTTTTCTTGGTTTTGTTTTTTGAGATCAGTCTGCGAGATGACAGCTCTGTCTTCTAATTATAATTAATTATTATAACTAATTAATCTAATTATAAGAATATATAAACACATTATTATTAAAAGAATTAAAAAATAAAATTTATAAATTGCAATAAGGTCTTATTTTAATTCTACAGTTTTAAAGCATTTAGAAGCTTGTTTTACGTTTTTTTACGCGTTTTAACCCCATTTTAAGGCAGCGGGTTTAAAGAAATATTGGGTACACCCCCTCAAAATTTGGGTCTTGCCGGACACCCCCTAAAATTTGACCTCCCCCCCTTATACCCCCCCCGAATCCGAGAGGCTGCCCACCTGTGGCTGGAACCCCCTCCCTCCCCCAGTCCCCACCCCGTCTTAATTTTTTGTACTGTAATCCGCCACCGTCAAAATGAAACCCTCTGTACGTCCTTGAGTGAAATCAAAAACTGAAGCAATATTTTATCATGATGCATTTTTATTTATTGGTGTATTGAAGAATGTCAAATTTTGCTATTTCGTGCTAAAAAAACCTTTAATGAATTTGTTTTAGCAAAATTTTACTATAGGGTAGCGTTTTTACAAAACGAAAGACAGTCTCTCCATAGGTAGCCAGCCTTTCGATTTTTTTGGGGTTGGGGGTGTGGGTCGGGCGATTGTGTTTCAAAAACAATTTTTGAGCATACCCCATTGTAACGGGGAAACAGGGGTCTAGCCGTAGCGTTTTTACCCTCCCAAATTTTAGAAGGTGAGTCCGGGCTACCCCCAAATTTTAGGGGGAACGGAAGTTTCGGCAGTTACAAGATTTTCTGGAGAGGGTATAAGCATAGATGTTTTTGGGGGGGGACAGAGGGGTCCACCCCCCCTAGAGCCAAAATTTTGTACCCCCCTAGAAAAAATTCAGGGGGTGGGCCCTCCCCCCCAAAGCTCGAAAACGGTCCGGCCTGACCCCCCCCTTAGCGAGGCTGACCCCTCCTCCCCCCTCCCGACCAATTCGGAAGTATATTTTTTTATTTACTGTCAAAAACACGGTTTTTTAGTTAAAAACAGTGTTTAAATTCACTTTTTAGGCCTAAATAGGCGGTTTTAGTACATAAAATTCAATATTAGACCTAAAAACACTTAAAATTGGACCCCCCTGACTTCTCCCCCCCCTAAATTTGAAATCTCGCACCCGGGGTCGACCCCCCCCCCTAAAAAGCCAGGGGGGTCCGGACTATAGGTGTTTTTGGTCGGGTCCGCTAGGGGGTCCACCCCCGGGTGGAAGCCAAAATTTTTTCGGGGGGGTCCAGGGGGGTCCGGCCCCCCTGGCTTTTTAAGGGGGGGACGACCCCGGGTGCGAGATTTCAAATTAAGGGGGGGTCAGGGGGGGTCCAATTTTTTAACAAAATTTTTTTAACTCAATAATTTAAGTGTTTTAGGTCTAATATTGAATTTTATGTACTAAAACAGCTTATTTACGCCTAAAAAAAACACTGTTTTAACTAAAAAAAACCGTGTTTTTGACAGTTTAAAAATTTTCTTCCAAATTGGTCGGAAGGGGAAGGAGGGGGGTCAGCCTCGCTGAGGGGGTGGGGTCAGGCCGGACCGCTCTCGAGCTTTGGGGGCGGGGGGACCCTGGATTTTTTCTAGGGAGGTCCAAAATTTTGGCTCTAGGGGGGTGCACCCCTCTGTCCCCCCCCAAAAACACCTATGGTCCGGACCCCTCTGGACACCCCCCCCCTTAAAAAATTTTGGCCTTCCCCCAGGGGTGGACACCCCCCCTAGCGGACCCGACCAAAAACATCTATGGGTATAAGTATAACCCTACTCCCTAGCTGCCGGGATACTGTGCTACTGCTTAAAAGATTTACAATTTTAAATAAACTGTTGAATACGAAAGGAGTGTATATTTTAAACAGAGAAGCCTTTCTGTGGAAACCGCCTTTAAATAAACTGTCGAATGTCGTTTTTTTTTTCAAAAAAAAAAAAAAACCCTAAAATGCTTGGTAAGAAGGGTCTTTGGGTGGAGGGGAGGTAAAACTAATGCGTTTGCATAAAAATAATGCATTTGATTAGGATAATATGAAACAATAAAGACATTTGCTTTGATATTTTGATGGATGGTTGGTAAGAGAAATTGGAGAGCGTCAAAAAAGTGGTTGGTTTTAATTGGGAGAGGGTGTTCCAAAAAAAAAATTTGGGGTATACCGCTCAAATACCCCATTTTTAGCGTTTTTAGTACTGGGACTTCCCAAATTTTAGGGATGTCCGGAGTACCCCCAAAGTTTAGGGGGGTGACGGCTATAATCGAGATTTTTGGGGGGTATATAATCCCCTAACCCCCCCCTCCCTGGAGCCGAAATTTCGGACCCCCCCCTAGAAAAAATCTAGAGCCCCCTCGCCCCTCCCCCCCAAAGCTTAAGCGCGGTCCGGCCTGACCCCTTCCTAGCAAAGCCGATCTCCCCTTCCAACCAATTTGCAAATATATAATTTTTTTACTGTCAAAAACACGGTTTTTTAGTAAAAAAAGTGTTACACTTTTTAGGCCCGAATAGGCTATTTTAGTTTATAATATTCAATATTAATTCTAAAAACACTTAAATTACTGATTTAAAAAGAACTTTGTTGAAATAAAAAAAATTACTTGAGGTAACTAAACTATATATTTATTCACATACATGGGCAAGTTGGTCCGGAGTGGGGGGGTTAAACCCCAAATTAGGGGGGGTTAAAATCCGAGAAACGCAAAATACCCATATCGTTTTTTTTCTGGAATGCATTGTACCTATATCGTTTTTCGATTTTGAAGGAAAAATAGGTAAAAAAACGCTAATTTTAGGTCAAAAAGCCCTTTTTATTGCATTTTTGAGATTTTTATTGCTTAAAACATTCATTTTGACCTCAAAACTTAAGTTTGAAAGCAGTTAAAAGTCAATTTAGAGACATTTTTTTCTTCATTTTTCCAAAATCGGGGGGTTAACTTTTTCTCCCCCCCACCTTTCTGATTGGGGGGGTTAAACCCCCCTTCTCGGAATTTGGGGGGTTAACCCCCCAACCTTCCCCGTGCCCATGTATGTTTATTCAACCGGTTCAGCGGTCTTTGATATTATTTGGTTAAGGATACAAGATTTAAAACTCCTGTTTTTTATTGCATTTTTTAAATTTTTTATAGAACTTACTTTTTCTCTTCAAAATTTAAAGAAGTTCAGTGGCGTGCACAGAAGCGGGGCGTGGCAGAGCCCCTCCCCTCCCCCCAAAATTACGCAAAACCAAATTTTTTTTGGAAAGGGGCCCTTACGTTTTTCTAATTTTAGAAGAGACAAAAATTGTTTAAGAAACATTCCTGATGCTTTCCAAAAGCACATCTAAACTTAAGAATTAAATTTTTTCCCGTTTCTGAGGAAGGTTTAGTTAGCCATTTATATTTGTTTTTCAGTTTCTGTCTATGCCAAGCAATAGCTAAAGCAACTATATGCTATAAATAATAAATTTAACTTTTAGTAACAGTTTCAAACGACATTTTAAAATTAAGGAATAAAATAACGCCAACGTTTTCGTATCAATGTGTTTTTATTGAAAATATCATTGGCCTTGTGGTTACTGCTGTCTTGATTGTTTTGTTAAGTAGCTATTTAATAATTTTAAAATGATTTTTTGCAGAGGGCATGGTTTACCTCCCGCGTACGGCGTACCCCTTAACGGTTTTGACGAGTGCTTCTATCGAAGGTTAACCCTCCCCCCCCAAATTCTGGGAAGGGGTTTTGTTTAACCCCCGCCCAATTCTGGAATAGGAGAAGGAGGACTAACCCTCTCCTCAATTTAAAAGAAGAAGAACAAAATCTTTTAAAAATGACTTCTAAGTACATACATGGGCAAGTTGGTCCGGAGTGGGGGGGGGGGGGGGTTAGAACCTCAAATTGGGGGGGGGGGGTTAAAATCCGAGAAACGCAAAATACCCATATCGTTTTTTTTCTGGAGTGCATTTTACCTATATCGTTTTTCGATTTTGAAGGAAAAATCGGTAAAAAACGCTAATTTTAGGTCAAAAAGCCCTTTTTTATTGCATTTTTGAGCTTTTTATTGCTTAAAACAATCATGTTGACCTCACAACTTAAGTGTGGAGGCTGTTAGAGAGTCATTTTAAAAACATTTTCTTTTTCATTTTTCCGAAATTGCGAGGTTAAACTTTTCTCCCCTACACTTCTGAGTGGGGGGGGGTAAAACCCCCCTTCTCACATTTTGGGGGGGGTAAACCCCCCCCCCCAACCCCCCCCGTCCCCATGTATGTCTAAGTAACTTCCTACCAGTGGCGTGCCAAAGGGGGGGGGGCGGCCGACACAACCACCCAACGGAATATGTTGAATAAGTTATCATTGAAAAGCTTATAGCCCGGGGAATGTCGTAAGGGGGTGAAATTTTAAAAAGTTTTACGACATTTTTAGAATGGACAACGCATTTTCACCAGAGGTTTTGGAAGTTGAAAAAATTTTTTTCTTTGAATTGGCTCAAAGTTATCGGTAAGAGTAATTAGCCAATGTAAATCAGAATAATATGCTTTTTTGAAAAAATGAACGTAGACATCTTTATACTGGACAACGTTTTTTTTTTCACTAAAGACGGGAATTAATTACCTTGCTCCCCACCAAACCACAAAAGGGACTGGGCTAAATGAGATATCATTGCAAAGCTTACAGTCCGGGGAATGTCATAAAGAGGTTGAAATTTAGCAAAATTTTCCATGGACATCCTTAGCCTGAACAAAACATTTTTGAAAAGGGGGAAACCTATGGATTTTGCAAATTAAAAATTTTTTGTCTTTGAATTGGCTCGAACCTATTGGTAAGAGTAATTAGCCAATCAAAAACCGAAATGTCATGTTTTTGGTAAGATTAACATGGACATCTTAATGCTGGACAACATTTTTCACTAAAAAAGGTAACGACGTTCCTTCCCAACCAGCAAAAGTATTGGGCAAAATGAGATATCATTGCAAAGCTTACAGACAGGGGTATGTCATAAAGGGGTTGAAATTTTAAAAAAATAACATATACATCTTTATACTGGACAAAATATTTTTACGAAAGAGGGAAATACCTTCCTCCCTAACCACAAAAAAGATTGGAGTAAATGAGATATTATGGAAAATCTTATAGTTCAGGGAGCATCATAAAGGGGTTAAAATTAGTAAAAAAAATAACATGAACATCTTTATGCTGGACAATATATTTTGACCAAAGGAGAGAAAGACCCTTCTCCCCAACAACAAAATGGAGTGGGTTAACTGAGGTATCATTGTAAAGCTTAAAATCACGGAAATGAAGTAGAATGGTTGAATTTTAAAAAGAAGATTAGTAAATGAATAAAATGCGGGAAAAATTATTTGTCAGCCGGATGGCTGACATGGGCTACTTGTGCATTGAAATATAGGCTAAAAACTGGAAAAATTTCGCGATGATAGCATCATAATAGGTAAAATTTGACGTCATTTATTTTTGGGTACTTTTTCATTTTTCCGCAAGGGAGGGGGCAAACCCTCCAATAAAGCGGTGGGGGGCATTTTCAAACCGTCTAGAGGTCTGATAAAGGCATACTATATGTTAAATAAAACTACTATTATTATTATTAAACTTTTGTTAACGTTTTTAAGCACATGTTTTTAATTAAAAAAATATAAAAATTTCGTAGTATCAGTTGGAATCTAAATTTCTAGTGTGTTTTAGCACCTTATTTTGACCATTTTCTCCCACGAGGGGATTCTGCCCCTGGACCCCCTGACAAGGGGCTTTGCCCCTTGACCCCGCTGGGGGGTTCTCTCTCACCTCCCAGACTCCTCGTATCTGGGGGGCTGAAGCCCCCAGACCCCCTTCAGGGTTAGTATTTCCAGTCTGGACCGCCTCCCCCCAGTATTTCATTTTAAAAATAAAATCCTGGGCACGCCACTGCTGCCAACATGCTACATTATCTTGCGTTTCGCTTCGCATAGTTTTCTATCATTATAACCTTCTTCGAGACTTTTAAGGCTGGTTCATACTTATGACAAAACGTCCTTTGGACAAAGTCCAAAGGACAATTTTAGAAGAGCCAAAATGTCCTTTGGACTTTTTCCTGTGGACGAATGCAGTATGAACGCTACTTAAAATTTGTCTTTTGGACAAAGTCCAAAGGACAAAAAGTATGAACACGTTGTCCTTTGGATTTTGTCCTTTGGACTTTGTCCAAAGGACAAAGTCCAAAGCCAAAGGACGTTTTTACGCTGTATTTGTTCTTTGGACAAAGTCCAAAGGACGTTTTGTCATAAGTATGAACCAGCCTTTAAGCAGTGTTTCTGATAAATATATCAATCAACACCATAGATGAACACGGTCAAAAAGCCAGAGGGGGGGGGTGTTTACCCCGGGTAAATGACATTTCAAAATCTAGGGGGGGGGGGGCGTCGAACCGAACCCCCCCTAGCTTTCTAGGGGAAATCGACCCAGGGTGGAAGATTTTGAAACCTAGAGAGGGGTCAGGTGGGGTCAAATTTCCGAAGCAAAATACTTTTAAACCATTAAAGGTTTAGTAATAGTTTTTTTATAAGATAATACTACTTTTTATTGAATAAAAAGCGATATTCAGGTATAAAAAGGGTGTAAAAACATGAATTTGTGTAAAAAAATTCACGTTTTTGGAAGAAAATTTAGTATAAAAAAAGTACTTAAAATTTTCTCGAGAGGGGAAGGGGGCTCAGATTTCAAAATCTAGAGGGGGGTCAGGAGTAAAAAATTCGAAAATTTGGGGGGAGGGGAGGGCCCCCTGAATTTTTTTCTAGGGAGGGGGGCCCCAAAATTTCTAGGCTAGGGGGGGGGGGGGTGGACCGTGGACCCCACCCTGACCCCCCTTGTTCATCTATGATCAACACTTAACTATTTGTAAAAATATATTCGCGCAGCTTCATGGTTTCTATTTTATTTATGTTTTTTTTTTAAATTTTAGAGTTTATATAAAGTTTTTTGTGCAGCGCAAAAATTTTACTCCTTTTTAGTATAATTTTAAATTTTACAAGTAGCCCGTGTCAGCCATACGGCTGACAAACAATTTTTCTCGCATTTTTTATATTCATTTACTAATTTTTTTTTCAAAATTCAACCCTTTTTATGCCATTCCCGTGACTGTAAGCTTTACAGTGATACCTCAGTTACCCCAGACCTGTGCACTGCCCCCCCCGGGTTTAAACGGGGGGAAGGGCAATTCCAAAACGGGGGGGGGCAACTTTTTTGAAACGGGGGGGCAATAAAACGGGGGGCAAGCAGGGGCAAAGAAAAAAAGAGAAAAAAAGAAGAAAAAAATAAGGGAAAAGAGAAAAAAGGGACAAAAAAAAGCGAAAATAAGGTAAAAATAGGTCTGAAATGGCTTAAAATACATTGAAATAGGATAAAAACTGCAAAAAAATTGCGATGATGGCGTCATCATAGGTCAAAAATGGCGTCATAATTTTAGGGTACTTTTTCATTTTTTGGGGGGGGGGGGCAATAAAACGGGGGGGGGAAGCCTCCAATAAAACGGGGGGGGCATTTCCAGACCGTGCACAGGTCTGGTTACCCACCCTAATTTTAGTTTGGGAGAAGGGTCTTTCCCTCTTTTGGTGAAAATATGTTGTCCAATGTCCGTGATAATTTTTTACTAATTTCAACCATCTTATGATACTCCCTGAACTATAAGGTTTCCCATAATATCTCATTTATCCTAATTTTTTCTGTGGTTGGGGAGGAAGGTTCTTCTATTTTTGGTAAAAATATGTTGTCCAATATAAAGATGTCCAGGTTATTTTTTTTAAATTTTAACCCATTTATGACATTCTCCAGACTGTAAGCTTTGCAGTGATACCTCATTTAGCCCATATCCGTTTTGTGGTTGAGGAGAAGGCTCCTCCCTTTTGGTGAAAATGTGTTGTTCAGCATAAAGATATCCTTGTTATTTATCTATATATAAATAGACGTAATGTGTGTGTGTGTGTGTGTGTGTGTGTGTGTGTGTGTGTGTGTGTGTGTGTGTGTGTGTGTGTGTGTGTGTGTGTGTGTGTGTGTGTGTGTGTGCGTGTGCGTGTGCGTGTGCGTGTGCGTGTGCGTGTGCGTGTGCGTGTGCGTGTGCGTGTGCGCGTGCGCGCGTGCGCGCGTGTGCGCGTGCGCGCGTGTCTGTCTGTCTGTCTGTCTGTCTGTCTGTCTGTCTGTCTGTCTGTCTGTCTGTCTGTCTGTCTGTCTGTCTGTCTGTCTGTCTGTCTGTCTGTCTGTCTGTCTGTCTGTCTATCTGTCTGTGTGTTTCCTAACCACCCAACGGATTAAGGTGAATGAGGTATCGTTGGAAAGCTTATACCCCAAGGAATGTCGTAAGGGGGTTGAAATTTTGAAACAACTTACATGGACATCTTTATACTGGATAACGCGTTTTTACCAAAATGGGGGGGACCCTATGGATTTTGGAACTTAAAAAACTTATTGGAAAGACTAATTAGGCAATGTAAAGCCAGAATATTATGATTTTTGGAAAAATTAACATGGACATCTTTATACTGGACAGCGTTTTTTCATTAAAGAAGGGAATTACCTTGCTTACCAACCACAAAAGGGATTGGGCTAAATGAGATATCATTGCAAAGCTTACAGTCCGGGGAATGTCATAAAGGGTTAAAATTTACCACATTTTTGCATGGACATCTTTAGCCTAGACAACACATTTTCACAAAAGGGGGAACCGAGGGACTTTAAAAATTGAAAATTTTTTTCTCTGAATTGACTTAAACTAATTGATAAAAGTAAGTAACCAATGTAAAACCAGAATGTGATGTTTTTCGGTAAGATTAACATAGACATCTTAATACTGGACAACGTTTTTTTCACTAAAAAGGGGAACGAGAACGACCTTCCTCCCTAACCACAAAAGAAATTGGGCTAAATGAGATATCATTGCAAAGCTTACGGTCCGGAGAATGTCATAAAGAGGTTAAAATTTAGAAAAAAATCTGCATGGACATCTTTAGCCTGGACAAAACATTTTCACAAAAAGCGGAAACTTGTGGATTTCGGAAATCGAAAATTTTTTTGTCTTGAATTGGCACAAACTTATTGATAAGAGTAATTAGCCAATGTAAAACCAAAATGTCACGTTTTTTGGTAAGATTAACATGGACATCTTAATGCTGGACAACGTTTTTTCACTAAAAAGGGGAACAACCTTCCTCCTCAACCAGCAAAAAATTGGGCTAAATGAGATAACGTTGCAAAGCTTACAAATAGGGAAATGTCATAAAGGGGTTGAAATTTAAAAAAAATCGCATGGACATCTTTTTGTTGGGCAAGACATTTTCACAAAAACAGGGCCCTATGGACTTTTAAAGTTGAAAAATTTTTAATCTTCGAATTGGTTCAAACTTATTGGTAAGAGTAATTTGCCAAAATGTAAAGCCAGAATATCATGTTTTTGAAAAAATGAACATGAACATCTTTATCCTGGACAACGTTTTTTCACTAAAAGGAGGAATGACCTTTCTTCTTAACGACAAACAGGATTGGGCTAATAAGATATCATTGCGAAGCTTCAATTTTAAGGAATGTCATTAAAGGTTTGAATTTTTTCAAAAAATAAATAACAAGGACATCTTTATGCTGGACAACGCATTTTCACCAAAAGGGAGAACCCTTCTCCTCAACCACAAAACGAATTGGGCTAAATGAGGTATCATTGCAAAGCTTACAGTCTGGAGAATGTCATAAATGGTTAAAATTTTTAAAAAATATCATGGACATGTTTATATTGGACAACATATTTTTACCAAAGATGGAAGAACCTTCCACCCCAACCACAGAAAAAATAGGATATTATGGGAAACCTTATAGTTCAGGAAGCATCATAAGGTGGTTGAAATTAGTAAAAAATTAACACCAACATCTTTATGTTGGACAACATATTTTCACCAAAAGAGGGAAACACCCTTCTCCCCAACTAAAATTAGAGTGGGTAACTAGGTATCACTGTAAAGCTTACAGTCACGGGAATGGCATAAAAGGGTTGAATTTTAAAAAAAATTAGTAAATGAATATAAAAAATGCGGGAAAAATTGTTTGTCAGCCGTATGGCTGTCACGGGCTACTTGTTTTTTAAAAAATTCAACCCTTTTATGACATTTCTTGAAATTCAAGCTTTGGAATTATATCTTATTTAGCTCAATCCTTTTGTGGTTAAAGAGAAAGGTCATTCCTCCTTTTAGTAAAAAAATGTTGTCCACCATAAAGATGTCCATGATAATTTTTCCAAAAACATGATATTTTGGCTTCACATTGGCGATTTACTCTTACCAATAAGTTTGAGCCAATTTGAAGATAAAAATTTTTTATCAACTTTTGAAGTCCATAAACTTTTAAAGTTTTACTGTTTTTGTGAAAATGTATTGTCCAACCAAAAGATGACCATGCAGTTTTTTTAAAATTTCAACCCCTTTATGACATACCCCTGTCTGTAAGCTTTGCAATGATATCTCATTTTGCCCAATACTTTTGCTGGTTGGGAAGGAACGTCGTTACCTTTTTTAGTGAAAAATGTTGTCCAGCATTAAGATGTCCATGTTAATCTTACCAAAAACATGACATTTCGGTTTTCGATTGGCTAATTACTCTTACCAATAAGTTCGAGCCAATTCAAAGACAAAAAATTTTTAATTTGCAAAATCCATAGGTTTCCCCCTTTTCAAAAATGTTTTGTTCAGGCTAAGGATGTCCATGCAAAATTTTTTTAGTTTCAACCTCTTTATGACATTCTCCGGACCGTAAGCTTTGCGATGATATCTCATTTAGCCCAATCCCTTTTGTGGTTGGTGAGCAAGGTAATTCCCTTCTTTAATGAAAAAAACGTTGTCCAGTATAAAAATGTTTATGTTCATTTTTCTAAAAATCATGATATTCTGGCTTTCCTTCCAATAAGTTTGAGTCAATTCTGAGTCAAAAAGTTCCAAAATCCATAGGCAAAACGGAAAACGCGAAAAAACGAGAACGCGTTGTCCAGTATAAAGATTGTGCATGTAAGTTGTTTTAAAATTTCAACCCCTTTACGACATTCCCTGGGGTATAAGCTTTCCAACGATACCTCATTCACCTTGATCCGTTGGGTGGTTAGGGAGGAGTTAGAGAACACACAGACAGACAGACAGAGACAGACACACACACAGACATTACGTCTATTTATATATAGATTGTACTATTTGTAGTACAACCTTCTAAACCTCCCCCTTTTCGAAAAAATCATATTGACTGCTTTTTTCCCCCTCCTTTTGTATTTTGTTGTGTTTTTGTGATGAAGAATAATAGAAGAATTTGTGCTTAAAATTTAAATCTATTGACGTGTTTTTAATTGATGTTCCTATCTTTTAATAACATACTTTGGAGCTTCGCCCATTAAAGCGGAGAGAGTTCTGGAGCTCTGGTCCTGAAATGATCGATTTGGCTTTTTTAGGCTCATAGATGACTAGGGGAGTGTCCCGGGTATCCCCAATTTGTAGGAGGGGGCTGTCCAGGGTAGCCCCTAAATTTTAGGGAGGAGAGGGGGTGTCGGCAGTAATCAGGATTTTGGGGGGTATAACCCCCTCCCTGCACATGGTGGGGGAGGGTAGGGTGAGGTCCACCCCCCTAGCCTCGAAATTTTGAGGCCCCCTAGAAAAAAATACAGGGGGACCCCCTCCCCCAAATTTTCGAATTTTTTACACCTGACCTCCCCTCAAGATTTTGAAATTTGACCCCCCTCTTTTCTCGAGAAAATTTTAAGTACTTTTTTTATACTAAATTTTCTTCCAAAAACGTGAATTTTTAACACAAATTAATGTTTTTACACCTTTTTTATACCTAAATATCGCTTTTTATTCAATAAAATGTAGTATTATCGTATAATAAAACTATTATTAAACATTTAATGGTTTAAAAGTATTTTGTTTCGGAAATTGTGCCCCACCTGATCACTCTTCTCCCTAGGTTTCAAAATCTTCCACCCCGGGTCACCCCCTCCCCTAGAAAGCTAAGAGGGGTTCGACTCTCCCATACTAGAACTCCCCCTAGATTTTGAAATTTAATTTACCCGGGGTAAACACCCTCCTAGCTTTTTGACCGTGTTTATCTATAGCTTCGTGGAACATCACTAGTGGTTTTAACAATTATTAAAAAAAATTTAACCCGGATAGCATTCTGCCTCTTGCAGAGGACTCTTTCTCTTCTTGACCCGCAGTCGCCTTTTCAAATCCTTTTTTGAGGGGATATTTATTACTCCCTAGTTCCCTTATTAAGGGTCCGTAATTGCACTACCAAAAATATTTCCCCGTCAATTAAAATCCTGGCTACGCTACACTCATGAGAGTGTCAATATTGTATTAATAAAATGTAACTGTTTAGGTGAGCGTGGAGGCGACAGTGGAGCACCCATTCTTTGTCATCGGTCAGGGCTGGTCGTCGTGCAGTCCGGAGCGGACGCGAACTCTCTACGGCCTCCCGTGTCAGAGGCTGCAGGTGGGCGACATCTGCATTTCACTCACTCATCGCGATGTGAAGCAGCAATTGCCAGTCTCCTCTGCTCAACAGCACCCCGGGTTCTCGGAGACCCCCGTCGCCCTACGGGCCCCCGCCCACCAGCACAAGAGCGCCCCACAAAAAGGGGCACTGTCCGGGCGCCGCTCCCTCCCCTGCCCCGGACCCCCTCCAGCTCCGGGGCGTAGGGAGGCCTTGGGGCGGCGAAGATGGTCCTTCTCGTGATAGTTCTCTTGCTTCAAGACTCTACTCCGACACTGTATCCACTCCTCCTGATGAACAGATTGTGTTCCCCACTTGACGTACGTATATACACCTGCTTTGCTCATGGAGCACGGTAATCCTCTCCTTTCCTATCTCCCTCTGCCCTTAGAACTGGGCGCGGCACCGTTTTAAAGTCCACGCGTGGATTGGCACAAAAAAACTCCTGATTGCAATGTAACAAGGCGATGCTGAAGGATAGTGCCAATTAAAAGAAACATCAGTTTTTAGGAATTGCTTAGAAAGTGTGTATCAGTCACGTTTTCTTTCGCTCGTTTCACATCAGTTTTTTTATAAACCGGCTGGCTGCCATATTTACTGACGAAATGCTGAAATTTCCGTAAGCGTCATATTCGCAGTACGTTTACAATAAGCTTTTTTGTGAAAGCTATTTGTGTGACACTGAAAGTGCAATCGTACGTTATTTGTATACTCCACGTTTTACTGAACTCTTCATTGAGTATTACAGTTTTTTTTGTAATATGTTACAAAATCGGATTGTGTCGCGACTAAAATTCACATTCTCAACAAGCTTTTAAATCATTTTATTGCAAACATTAATTTGCTTCATCTTTCACTGGGTCAATATTTTAATATTTGGTTGTTTTACTAAAAAATAGTTCAAAAAATTTTAGTTTTACTTAAAAAAACAAGGCAAAACAAAACAAAAACGGGGTCTTTTTTATTAGTTAGTAAAAAGATGGAGGTCAACTTTTTCCGCCTATTTATTCTTTGAAAACAGGTAATTTTCATTTCTTTGGGGAAATATTCAATTTAAAACAAAACAATATAATTTGATGTCAAGTTAATTGTTTAAACATGCGATTATAGTCACTCCAGCTTTTCCAAGGTAAAACGTTGTACATTCTTTATTTTTTGTTTTGTATTAAAAGGCGTGAAATCAAATTGATTTCTTTATATAAAAAGAAAAATAAGTTTTCAGCGCAAAAATGAAATTTTTTTAAGTTTTGAAACTCAAAACTATTTTTTTAAATTTTTTGTTGTACATTTATTTTTTTAAGATAACTATAAAACAGTTTGTTTCACGATTTTTGTTGTATTTTACTGTTAAAGGCTTAATAATGTTATAGTATTATATAGGTTTTCTGTGATTGCTAGCAACACAATTCTGCATAGATTATAAAAAAGCAGATAAATTTATGTTTAAACTTTTTGAAAAGGGCGTACTTATCAGTACACTCATTTAGTAAAGTTATATATAGTTCTTTTAACTGGTTACTTATTTTACGAGTTTGCTTTGTCTAAAATGTCCTCTAGCTTACTTACATGTACGTATTTGTAGTTGTAATACGGTAAAGTTTCTGTTTAACCGCCTCGTGCGCTTAGGCAATACTATATTTCCGGTTTAGAATGGACCTGTGTGAAGATGTGGAGTTTTGTTTCGTCCGGGTTTCGAGGTCTTTGCAGGTTCTTGTGTCGCCCTACGCGGGAAGTTTGCCTCTTTTTGATCTGAGTACTGCCGGTGTATTCTACTACTCTAGTAGATCTTGTTTTTAAGTATATTTTTTATAATAGGTATGTATTTATTATTGAAGCTGTTTTATAGCTGGCTATTATTTATACGTACGTGTTATGAGAATGTTTCGTGTTTCAGTCTCTTAGCTAGCTCGGACTTCTCACGCTTCGTTAAGCATGTAAAGCAAGGGAAAAGAAAATTACAAATCTGAATAAAAAATTATTTATCGTATATCTGAGAATAAATAATGAAGAAAAACAATATTGTACATTCATAAATCATAACTAAAGTTGAGCGAACAGAGTTTTACGTGGTTGCTAAGATTGTTTTTGGAATAGAATTTTGAAAAATCGTTTTCGTCCTGTGGATGAATTATTAGTAAAAAATACTCAGTTATCTATACAGCTAGAAACTAAAAACTCTCAGCATAACAAAAATCAAGATTCAATATCCAAAAGCAATAAGGATCTAATATTTAAACCACAGTTTCTACGCTCTAAATAACAAGAATATGCAAATTAAAGATCGCACGTACTCTGTAAAATTTTATGTGAAAAAAATTTTAGTTGATGTCAAACCACAAGAATAAATATACGGAATTATTTAGTAAAACATTGCTAAAAAAACCTGGGATCGTACTATATTAAGCAATGGCGCATGATTGTTTTTTGTTCTCGTGGTTTTCTTATTTTAAAAAGACAAGTATCTTGTCTTAAATGAAAAAATAAATCAAATTCGATAATATTGACTAAATAAACGTTGCAAAAAAGGAGCAAAAAATATAAGTTTAAATATAAAATTTTATTTACCTTTCTCATGCAATTGGTTGATTTTTTCCCAAATGGGGTTGGCAAAAAGGATTTTTATTTATTTTCGTTTTTTAAAGAAGTGCTGGGCTAGCTAAAGGCATGTTTTATTTTGTTGAAGAGGCAGTGCGTCTCTTTAGCATTGTTTTTGATAACCACAATGTGATGATGTTAACTCGGTAAATGGTACAATTAGAAGGTGATCCGTAGGAAAGCATCTTTGTGTCTAATGTGCATAGTGTCTGACACTGATCTCTTTTTATAGTCCTCGATATGATGCTAAAAACTTTTTTTATAATTAAGTCGAGCTTTTATAGTTTTAGGCAATTTCAAAACAAAAATGAATTACGAAAAAAATTATTTAAAATAAAAAAAGTTTTTATTTTTGTTTGTTTTTTTTAATAGCATCTTACCGTGGTTCTACTTTCGTGTTGCACATAAAAACGTGTCAAGTAAGGTAACTGACTTAATTTCGGCCACTGATTTAGGGTGTTAGAAAATTGGCTTATTTTTAAAACACACAAAGAACTAGCACAAAAGTAACTGGATTAATGTTGAATAAAGTGTTTTTGCAAAAGTTTTTTTTATTTTTATTATTCTACATTATCAACATTTTCATACAAAAAGTGAATTTTTTTATTTTCTTAATTTTTGCTTTGTGTTTAAACTGCATCAAATTTAGAGCGAAGCAATATATAACCTTAAAATACCTTCTATTTAAAGCTCAAAGTGGTTAATTTTCATGTTTTGATATTTTTTTCAAAATTATTTTGCAATGCGTTTAACTAACTGCGCATTTTAAGATTCCGTTAATTTCGGCCACCTTAAAATTTAGGTGAAAGAACCTGCCGTTTTTTGCTGTATTTAAATATCATTGCACTACCGTATTTATAAAGAATTTTTTTGCTCGTTTGACTTTGTTTTGACGTTTTTTAAGCCAAAAATAAAAATTGAAAAAAAAATTCAAGTTATTAAAACTTGTTTTTTTAAGGTTTTGACATAATTATTTAAAGTCTTGCTAATAACTATTAAAGTTCGCAAACGGGAAAAATTAAGTTATATGTACCAAGAACAATACCTAAGGGTAAATTTGCAACCTTTAGAAATTTTTATTGTTCGTTTAAGCAATAGTTATGGCCAGTTTTTTGTAGGTGGCCGAAATAAATGGCACGCGCCTTAACTTCGGCCACTTTAAAAAAAAGTTTAAACCTTCACTGAATTTTAAGTGTAACAGAAATATTCAAATTTTGCACTGGAATAACAAATATAGCTATTGTTTGATTTTTAGGCCAAATTTTGGCTTGATTGAAAAAGCCGAAAAAAACTTATTCAAAAAAATAAAAAAAAGGTGGCCGAAATTTAGTCAATTACCCTGCACAAACTACGTGCTGAACCAGATCATTTCGTCGCTTTTTCTATATTGAGTTTTTAATGAATTTTTTTATCACATTTGAAACAACATTATGTACAAAATCAATCATTATCGCCATTTTAAACTTTATAATAAAGAAACGTCGAAATTGTGGTGATTTGTTTTTGCCAAAAAACTTGTTTTTTTTACAAATTATTCAAACAAAAAGTACTAAGAGATATGTTTCTAACAGTTTAAAATAAAAATATAATAAAAACACATCGAATTTAAAAAAAACAGGTAATTATTATTGTGTAAATTTAATATTACTACACTAAAAAATGATTTGTTGTTTCTAAATCCGAATTTTATTTCAAAAGTCAATCTGGATAGATTGAAATGTGTGTAAATGATCTGGTATAGGCGCTTCTATATAAAAATGTTGCCCTTGTTTCGTGGTGTCAGGGGCAAAGCGTGCGGAGCTTAGCTGGAATTCTCACTCACAACAAGTTCCTACCTCCGTTGCTTGGGCAAGTGTACACGGGACAGAAGGAATTGATATAGACTATATACGGATTTTATTCTCGGTTAAGCAGAGATGGTAATGGAGTGCAAGCAATAGGATCAGACCGCAAATCGGTCTAAAACATTTCAGAATGAATTAATAATCGGGTATAGTGGAAAATGTTAACATTTGGGATTGTGTGTAAGATTCCAACATAATTAAAAAAAATAAAGTGCTTGAAAAATTCGTAAAAAGTTCAATAGACAGGCACACTCAGTGTTTAAACACAAAAAGTCCCTTCATTTTGAATAATAAGCCCTAGATCGTCTGAATTAAATGTTGTGACGCAAATATAGCAGAAATTTATACTATTCAAGAGGCAATATGAAAAAAATTCAATATTTTTATTGTAAGCTTCTTTTTTTACATAAAATATGCGAAATTTAAGCTGTTTTGTAAAAATATTTATTTTTCACAACCTAAAAAACGGTTGCATGCGCGAAATACAATAATATATAAAGGGTTTTTTTAGTAAGCAGCGTTAAGGTTATCTATCCTTTTGCTTGTTACTCAACTATTGTGATAGATTTTGTGCCACAGCTTCCGCTCCTGAGCTGGCAGTTAACTGGTTCGGTTTACCAAAGATGTATTTAGAGAGTGTTAAGAAGATGGATAACTTTTTTTATGAAAATGTTTATTTTATTTATGTTCTACTTTGTTCGGTCTATCTGCTGCTTTGTAGCGACGATCACGTTCAGTAAACTCTGTGTGAAACTGTCTTACTACACGTTTATTAGTTTTTTTATAGCAAGTACAATCCTTGTTTTTTAATAAAATTTATATAAAATTAAAAAAAACAAACATCTCAAGAACTTTAAATTTATAATTCAAATTTTTTTTTGTCATTTATTTAGTTAGTCTTACTGGCGCTAGAAAAAATACATTCCAGTTATCATAGGTGGCGCAGGAGCGCAACGGGGCGATTTAGATTTGCGGCGCCGCGCAAAATATATTTAGAGAACGTGGGTGAAGTAAATCATGTTTATTTTATTATCAGACCTGTGCACGGTCTGAAAATGCCCCCCCCCCGTTTTATTGGAGGATTTGCCCCCCCCCCCCGTTTTATTGCCCCCCCCCCCCGCCAAAAAATGAAAAAGTACCCTAAAAATATGACGCCATTTTTGACCTATGATGACGCCATCATCGCGAATTTTTTGCAGTTTTTAGCCTATTTCAATGTATTTTAAGCCATTTTAGACCTATTTTTACCTTATTTCCGCTTTTTTTGTCCCTTTTTTCCCTTTTCCCTTCTTTTTTTCTCTTTTTTTCTCCTTTTTTTTTCTTTTTTTCCCCCTGCTTGCCCCCCCCCCCCCGTTTTATTGCCACCCCCCGTTACAAAAAAGTTGCCCTTCCCCGGGCCCCCCCCTTTTTGGAATTGCCCCCCCCCGTTTTAACCCCGGGAGGGGGGGCAGTGCACAGGTCTGTATTATTATTCTATCTCTTAAATATCTCATATCCATCGTTAATCTATATACTAGTGGATGTTTCCCAAAGCTTCGGAGCAGAACTCCGCTTTTAGAAGCTTCGCCCTATTTTTATACTAAGTCCGTAAATAATTAAAGAGTGATGGCATTAATTATTTTGTCAAAAATTTTTTTGTAAACTAAATTTCTTCCAAAACTTATTTAAAACAATGTTAATAGTCCTACAAATACAGAGAAGTCTCTTAAAATAAATTTCAAGCTTGAATAAGCTTCAAATTTCTCATATTGGCGGAGGTCCGGAATGCCCTCCGCTTTAAATGACCGGAGCTCCAGAGCATGATATTGTATGGTAGGAACTACAGTAGTGATGTTTCCCGGAACTCCGAGCTCTGAAGTTTCCGAGGAGAGCTCCGGTCTTAGTAGCTCCGGAGCAACCCCCGGAGCAACCCCCGGAGCTCCGCCCTATTTTTATACTAATTTCATGAATAATTAAAGAGTGAAGGCATACATGGGCACGGGGGGGTTGGGGGGTTAACCCCCCAAATTCTGAGAAGAGGGGTTTAACCCCCCCCCCACTCTAACCCCCCCCACTCAGAAGTGGGGGGGGGGGGTGGATAAAAAGTTAACCCCCCAATTTTTGAAAAATGAAGAAAAAAATGTCTTTAAAATGACTTTTAACTGCCTCCAAACTTAAGTTTTGAGGTCAAATTGAATGTTTTAAACAGTAAAAAGCTCAAAAATGCAATAAAAGGCTTTTTGACCTAAAATTAGCGTTTTTTACCTATTTTTTCTTAAAAATCGAAAAACTATATGGGTTAAATACACTCTAGAAAAAAAAACGATATGGATATTTTGCGTTTCTCGGATTTTAACCCCCCCCCCCTAATTTGGGGTGTAACCCCCCCCATTCCGGACCAACTTGCCCATGTATGAGTGAAGGCATATATTATTTTGTCAAAATTTTTTTGTAAACTAATTTGTTCCAAAACTTATGTTAAATTATAAAAAAGTCCAAAAAAATGCAGTTAGAGAAGTTTAAAATGTATTTTAAGCTTAAATAAGCCTTAAATCGCTCATTTAAGGGCGGAGCTCGGAGGTTTCTTCACTTTAAATGGCGGGAACTACGGAGCATGATATTGGAGGGTAGGAACATCACTACTATACCTCATGTTTTGTTACTTGTTGATCAAACATTAAAGAAGCTTATTGGAAAGGGCAGAGATTTGCGTCTCAAACAGCAACGGCACACGCCTCGCTGCAATTGGTCGATTTTTGTCCGCGACCGCTCCAGTACCATACAGCTTTAAGATTCAAAATATTTAAACGTTTTTCCTGTTTTGCCAATGGTAAAAATTAAGTGTACGTGTACATGGATCCCTATACTCCTGGGCAGTCGGCTTTTCCTTCAGATACATCACTGACAAATTCTATATGTGCTCAAGTCTTCAATTTTCGGTCTTAAAACTTTTTGAATAGGGTAGTGCATTTAATTTCGGCATTTTTCCCAATTGGGCATTTTTGATTTTAGACTATATCTTTGGTAATCCTGGACGGGCTCAAATGAGAGCTAATTATATGTAGATGACAGTCGTGAGCTTTTTATTTGTTATGTTGTGATATTTTTATGTTAAATTGTGTGATTTATAAAAAATAAAATTGTTACTCGTTTTTAGAACAGGGGCATTTCATAATTACGCTATAAATTGGTTTAAAAATTAAACTGTTCTGGTAAAATTTAGTCTATTTTCAGAATTTTTAGTCTCCGTGGTTCTACGTTGCTTCTGTGTTGAGCAATCGTTATAAAATAAAATCGTGTAATTTCGGCACACATATTGCTGTAGGTAAAAAAGGGTTGAATTAAGTGGTCGGGTGTTAAATTGTAGTTGCAAATAGCTAAAAAACAACGTTGAAATGTGTAGGGGTCATAGCACTGCACTTAAACTCTATTAAGGGGGTCCTTTGAAAAAGTGCCGAAATTAAGTGCATTTTTTTCTAAATTTCGCTCATTTTGATACCATTTGGCATTTTAGCCAAGGGCGTAGCCAGGGGGGGTTGTAGGGGTGGCAACCCCCCCCCCCTTTTTGGGTTGGCGGAGGTAAAAATTTGGGGGTCCGAAGAAAACAATTTTAAAAAATTTCCTCGCGCTTCGCTCCGCTCAGCGCTCGACATTTATATACCTTTTTACAACATTTAAGTGATGTTTTTAATGAATTTCAAAGACAATTTTAGAAAATTTTTTCGTGCTATCGCACGATTTTTAATGTTATACCTTTTTAAACCGGAAATTTTTCAAGTTTAACTTAAAAAAACAATGCAAATAACAACAAAAAGAATCACCTAGCGCGAAGCGCAAAAAATTTTACCCTTTTTTAATGTATTTTTTACGGTATTTTGAAAATTTGGAGTACAACCCCCTACAACCCCCCCCCCTTTCGAAAAATTTGTATGGAGTACAACCCCCCCATTCCGAAATCCTGGCTACGCCCCTGATTTTAGCTTTAACTTTTTGTCAGTCACACGTTGAACAACAAGTAGAAGCTTAAATTAAAAGAAACTGTCTGGAGATAATGATAAATTTTTGAAAATGATGATTTTTTTACTGAGAAACAATCGATTGTTTGCAAAGTGCCAAAATTAAATGCATACATTTAATGCCGAAATTAAATGCATACATTTAATTTCGGCAATTTTCCGTTTTTTTAAAAACTCATTTAATTAAGTAAAAAAAAAAAAATTCGTACAGTGAAACTTTTATGACGCAACGCAGTATTGTGAAAGCTTCAAAATGTGCTATCAAACATCAAAATCGGGCCATACAGTGAAAAGTTACGTTGGAAAAACGAAAAAGTGCCGAAATTAAATGCACTACCCTATAGGAAAATACTAAAATTTCACATTTTTTGCTTTTTTTTTCAACAAAATATTGAAACAAGTAAAGAAATATTTTTATCACTTAATTTCCACATATAGCACCAAAGTACTAAGCGAAAAAAATGGGAATTAGTAGTAGTATCAAAAATATATAATATACCGAAAAATGTGCAACTCCTATATAAAAAAGTATGGAAAAGTAGGCCATTATAATGAGCCTCTCTATTAAAATCACACTCTCCACCATAATGGCATAGTAGCCATTTTAATTCGGCGAGTTAAAATGGAGAGGAAGCTATTATAATAGCCATTTATTGACTCACAAGTCTAATACTGTCCGGGCCGCACGAGTTTCTTCGTGTTGGTTTAATACTGTCCAACACGCAGAAACTCGTGCGGCCCGGACAGTATTAGACTTGTGAGTATATATGAAGTGAAATTAAGTCAATAAATGGCTATTATAATAGCTTCCTCTCCATTTTAACTCGCCGAATTAAAATGGCTACTATGCCATTATAGTGGAGAGTGTCATTTAAATGGAGAGGCTCATTATAAAGGCCACCTTTTCTGTACTTTTTTATATAGGAGTTTCACATTTTTCGGTATATTATATATTTTTGGTAGTATTATGTTTACTATAGACAATAATTAACGAAAAATTATACTATAGTCATTAAAAATGGAACATCCCTCAAATCTTTTGTGCCAATAAATATTTTTATAATAAAGCTAGAAAAATAATAATTAACTGATTAGTTACTACTAAATAAACTAAAAAATTAATTACATTCATTAAGCAATCAATATTAGTCGGAAAAAATATGGCGGAGCTCTGGAGCTCGTGGGTTGCTCCAGAGCTCCTAAAAGCGGATCTTCGGAGCTTTAAGCTCCGGGGCGCATCACAAGATAATTACAGACCAATGAACCCGATTAGGCGAATTGTTTGCAATATAATGTTTACTATTTAACAAATGGTAATGAAATAAAAAGAATTTTGAACATAAATTGATGTATTGAAAACTTATTATCTTATATAACCCAATATTGCTGTATGAATGTTAATTTTTTAAATTTATTTAGTAGTAACTAATCAGTTGATTAATTTGATAAAACATATTCTTTACTATAAGTTTTCCCATAGTAAATTTTTAAAAAGCTTAAAAAAATTTCATACTTTAATTTATTAAAACGCGCTCAAAAATTCAGCCATAACTGTCCAAATTCATAATTATAAGCTGTCTTTTTTATTCAGTGAGAAAAAACAAACCAGACACCAAAATCCACTTTGAACCAGTCAATATTTATTCTTTCTAAACATGCACCCAGGGTAAAATCGCCTTTTTTGCTGTTCTATTGGAGCCAAGGCTAGTCTAAATTTTTCAATTAAAGCTTGAAAAAAAAACTTACTAATAAACTAAAGTCTCAGCTGCGCAAAGCCATTACTGTCTAATAATTTTCATACCGAAATACTCAATATGTGCAAAAACATTTGTCAAAATTCTTTATAGTTATTGATGCGGTAACAGCATTAACAGTTTCTGTAAAGTACTCTGTTGTTTAAGTTGGTACAGCAATATGAATACTAAAGGTAAACACAACGTGCTGCAAAAGTTGTTCGTTGTATTAAAAATGCCCCCATTGAGTAACCATTCAAATCACGAGAATCTGACGTCACTTTATCAGCCAATTAGATCCGATTTAATAGGGAGTATTTGTTTGATAAAGTGACATCAGATTCTCCTGATTTGAGTGGTTACTTAATGGGGGGCATCTTTTAATCCACAAACTGTTGCAGCCACGTTGAGTTTACCTTTAGCAATTTGCAAAATCCATCTATTATTTGAGCGTTAAATTTGGTATTAAAAACAATAATAATGAAAACGAAAAAATGGTTATGAATATGATTTCAAAATTTATTCAAATTTTATATTTATGGTTGGTAGATTGCAGATGGGTTAATGTGCCTGCATCACAGTCTGGTTCATTCAGTGGTACTTTCTCGTAAAGTTTTAGGTAAGACTGGAAAAAATTTAAAAATCACTTTAATTATTCATAATGTTAGTTCAAAAATAAGGCGGAGCCAACTGATGGGCTTGCTCCAGAGCTCCTAGAAGCGTAGCTCCGTTTTAGAACTCGAAACAACATTAGCGTAGATAACTGCGATGATTTCCATGTTGTCCTTTTTTTGTTCTTTTTTTAAGTCTAAGAAATAAACCAAAAATAACAAACCCTAAAATAAATTAAATAATTAGTGTTTAGTTAAAAAATGAAATTAAAGCTGATTTTCTAAAATAACCGCCTTGTTAACGCTGGGTCCTGTCGATTGTCTAAAAACAATTATTTTTTTTTCTTTTATCAAATTACTCTATTTTCTAGGTCAAACTAAAATATATTTTATAGTTTTGTGACCCTGCCGTTTATCAGTCATCATATATTTGGAGACCGATTATATGTACTGGCATAAAAGCTCAGGAAAAAACAAAAATCTGTATCGAGTTATATATTGGAATCCTGAGTTAAACTGATTTTAATCTTTATTATAGGCAAATAAAATCTAGCTGACCGCGCGATATTCAGTCTAGGATATGGCTCATAATAGAGCTTACATGATAAGCCTCGAGTCATATTCTGGTTAACTATACTTCTGTGAACTTTTTGGCAACCACGATTGGTTCGCACTGTGATTGATTAAAAAATTATTGTTTGTTTAGTATATTGGTTACTAGAATAAAACTTTGACTATTTAACAATAAAAACACTCAAAATTTTTCACTAAAGCGGATTTAATAACAAAGATTAAAAACTGTATTTTAATAATTATTTATCAAATTACTTAATTTGTAACCTAAATGCAAACTTCTTAAGGGATAAAGTTGGTTAATTTTTGTATATCATGTGAAAAAGTGGAATTAAAAAAATTCTGCGTTCAATTTTTGTTTAAAAAACACGTCATTACCGCACAATTTTAATTGGTCCCCTCATGTCTGCATTCTAATTTCCAGCGTCAGACAGATCTGGCTGACGCTATATATCTAGCCAGATATTCAACCATAGCAATTTTATTGGCGAGATTTTGATTTTAACATTGTTTCTCCATTTTTAAAAATAATTTTTGTTATTTAGAAACGTAGACCCGTTTTCCACGCCTTTTTTAACTATAGGCAAACCAACCGTAGCTGGTACAGTTTGCTCACGAACTAATTTAGACACGCGCACATCACTTTCATGCGGACAAATTTTTTCATTCACACAACATCAGCAATTTTAAAAGTATTTTTTCTCTATTTCAAAAATTGGGGGTTAACTTTTTATCCACCCCCCCCCCCCACTTCTGAGTGGGGGGGGTTAGAGTGGGGGGGGGGTTAAACCCCTCTTCTCAGAATTCGGGGGTTAACCCCCCAACCCCCCCGCGCCCACGTATGCCTTCACTATTTAATTATTCATGAAATTAGTATAAAAATCGGGCGGAGCTCCTGCGGTTGCTCCGGAGCTACTAAGACCGGAGCTCTCCTCGTAAACTTCACAACTTGGGCTTCCGGGAAACATCACTACTGTAGTTCCTACCATACAATATCATGCTCTGGAGCTCCGGTCATTGAAAGCGGAGGGTATTCCGCACCTCTGCCAATACTAGAAATTTGAAACTTATTCAAGCTTGAAATTTATTTTAAGAGACTTCTCTGTATTAGTAGGACTATTAACATTGTTTTAAATAAGTTTTTGGAAGAAATTTAGTTTACAAAAAAATTTTTGACAAAAAATAATTAATGCCATCACTCTTTAATTATTTACGGACTTAGTATAAAAATAGGGCGAAAGCTTCTAAAAAAGCGGAGTTCTGCTCCCAAAGCTTTGGGAAACATCCACTAGTATATAGATTAACGATGGATATGAGATATTTAAAAAATAGAATAATAATACAGACCTGTGCTTAATGCCCCCCTCCCGGGGTTAAAACGGGGGGGGGGGCAATTCCAAAACGGGGGGGGCACGGGGGGCAACTTTTTTTATTGGGTGGGCAATAAAACGGTGGGGGGCAAGCAGGGGGAAAGAAAAGAAAAAAAGGAGAAAAAAAGAGAAAAAAAGAAGGGAAAAGGGAAAAAAGGGACCAAAAAAGCGGAAATAAGGTAACCCCCCCTCTGCAAACGGGCTGAAAATACATTGAAATAGGCTAAAAACTGCAAAAAATTCGCGATGATGGCGTGATTATAGGTCAAAAATGGCGTCATATTTTTAGGCTACTTTTTTATTTTTTGCCGGGGGGGGGTTTTAGAGGGGGGGGGGGGGTTTTTTTTAAAAAAATAAAAAAAAAAGCGGGGCAAATTGACTAAGCCAGACGCGGGCAAAGGTCTGATAATAAAATAAACACTATTTACTTCATCTATGTTCTTTAAATATATTTTGCGCGGGCGCCGTAATTCTCTACCGCTGGGTTGGGGTCTTGCGCCACCTATGATAGTGGGAAACTATTTTTTTAGTGTTAGTAAGATGAACGAAATAAATGGACAAAAAAATTTTTTTAATTATAAATTTAAAGTTCTTGAGATGTTTGTTTTTTTTAATTTTATATAAATTTTATTAAAAAACAAGGATTGTACTTGCTGAGAAAAAATAAAAAAAGGGAAGTAAGACAGTTTTACAAAAAATTAAAAAAAAAAAATCGTCGCTACAAAGCAGCAGATAGACCGAACAAAGTAGAACATAAATAAAATAAACATTTTCATAAAAAAAGTTATCCATCTTCTTAACAATATTTTAATAATTCTTTGGTAAACCGAACCAGTTAACTGCCAGCTCAGGAGCGAAAGGTGTGATAAAAAATCTATCACAATAGTTGAGTAACAAGTTAAAAAATAAATCCACTTAGCGCCCGCCCTACTAAAAAATCCCTTCATATTATTTTTTTTTTTCCCGCCCCCCCCCCCCCCCCCAAAAAAGAAAAATAAATATTTTTACAATTTTGCTCAAATTTTGAATATTTTATGTAAAAAAATAAGCTTACAATAAAAATATTGAATTTTTTTCATATTGCCTCTTGAATAGTATAAATTACGGCTATATTCGCGTCACAACATTTAATTCAGAACGATATAGGGCTTATTATTCAAAATGGAAGGGACTTTTTGTGTTTAAACACTGAGTGTGCCTGTTGATTGAACTTTTTACGAATTTTTCAAGCACTTTATTTTTTTTAATTATGTTGGAATACTTACACACAAAAATATCCCAAATTTGTTAACATTTTCCACTTATACCCGATATTATTTAATTCATTTTTTCTGAAATTTGTTTTTTAGACTCGATTTTGCGGTCTGATCCTATTGACTTGCACTCCATTACCATCTGTCTGCTTAACCGAGAATAAAATCCGTATATTAGTCTATATCAATTCCTTTGTCCCGTGTACACTTGCCCAAAGGCAACGGAGGTAGGAACTTGTTGTGAGTGAGAATTCCAACATAATTAAAAAAAGAAAAGTGCTTGAAAAATTCGTAAAAAGTTCAATTAGACAGGCACACTCAGTGTTTAAACACAAAAAGTCCCTTCTATTTTGAATAATAAGCCCTAGATCGTACTGAATTAAATGTTGTGACGCAAATATAGCAGAAATTTATACTATTCAAGAGGCAATATGAAAAAAATTCAATATTTTTATTGTAAGCTTCTTTTTTTACATAAAATATGCGAAATTTAAGCTGTTTTGTAAAAATATTTATTTTTCACAACCTAAAAAACGGTTGCATGCGCGAAATACAATAATATATAAAGGGTTTTTTTAGTAAGACAGACGTTAAGGTTATCTATCCTTCGCCTGTTACTCAACTATTGTGATAGATTTTGTGCCACAGCTTCCGCTCCTGAGCTGGCAGTTAACTGGTTCGGTTTACCAAAGATGTATTTAGAGAGTGTTAAGAAGATGGATAACTTTTTTTATGAAAATGTTTATTTTATTTATGTTCTACTTTGTTCGGTCTATCTGCTGCTTTGTAGCGACGATCACGTTCAGTAAACTCTGTGTGAAACTGTCTTACTACACGTTTATTAGTTTTTTACAAGTACAATCCTTGTTTTTTAATAAAATTTATATAAAATTAAAAAAAACAAACATCTCAAGAACTTTAAATTTATAATTCAAATTTTTTTTTTGTCTATTTATTTAGTTTAGTCTTACTGGCGCTAGAAAAATACATTGGCCAGTTATCATAGGTGGCGCAGGAGCGCAACGGGGCGATTTAGATTTGCGGCGCCTGCGCAAAATATATTTAGAGAACGTGGGTGAAGTAAATCAATGTTTATTTTATTATCAGACCTGCACGAGTCTGAAAAAATGCCCACCTCCCCGTTTTATTGGAGGATTTGCCCCCTTTTATTGCCCCCCCCGCCAAAAAATGAAAAAGTGTCCTAAATATATGACGCCATTTTTCACCTATGATGACGCCATCATCGCGAATTTTTACAGTTTTTAGCCTATTTCAAAGTTATTTTAAGCCATTTTAGACCTATTTTTACCTTATTTCCCTTTTTTTGTCCCTTTTTTCCTTTTCCCTTCTTTTTTTCTCTCTTTTTTCTCCTTTTTCTATTTCTTTCCCCCCTGCTTGCCCCCTGTTGTTTTATTGCCCCCCCCCCCGTTTCAAAAAAGTTGCCCCCCGTGCCTCCCCCGTTTTGGAATTGTCCCCCCCCCCCCGTTTTAACCCCGGGAGGGGGGGCAGTCCGCACAGGTCTGTATTATTATTCTATCTCTTAAATATCTCATATCCATCGTTAATCTATATACTAGTGGATGTTTCCCAAAGCTTCGGAAGCAGAACTCCGCTTTTCTAGAAGCTTCCGCCCTATTTTTATACTAAGTCCGTAAATAATTAAAGAGTGATGGCATTAATTATTTTTAGTCAAAAATTTTTTTGTAAACTAAATTTCTTCCAAAAACTTATTTAAAACAATGTTAATAGTCCTACAAATACAGAGAAGTCTCTTAAATAGAATTTCAAGCTTGAATAAGCTTCAAATTTCTCAATATCTGCGTGGAGGTCCGGAATGCCCTCCGCTTTAAATGACCGGAGCTCCAGAGCATGATATTGTATGGTAGGAACTACAGTAGTGATGTTTCCTGGAACTCCGAGCTCTGAAGTTTCCGAGGAGAATTCTAGACTCAGTAGCTCCGGAGCAACCCCCGGAGCTCTTGCCCTATTTTTATACTAATTTCATGAATAATTAAAGAGTGAAGGCATACATGGGCACGGGGGGGTTGGGGGGTTAAACCCCCCAAATTCTGAGAAGAGGGGTTAAAACCCCCCCCCCACTCTAACCCCCCCCCCACCCAGAAGTGGGGGGGGGGGGGGGTGGATAAAAAGTTAACCCCCCAATTTTTGAAAAATGAAAGAAAAATAC